>OVAY01000266.1:0-72000 GCA_900406395.1 Kernera saxatilis | reverse complement strand
AATCTCAAAGAGAGTCAGATTTCTGGTCCTTAAGTTTGGTCCCTGATGTGGCTGGTATAGATTGTTTACTGATACAGAAACAGAATTAAAAGATTTATAAAAAAAAGTAAAAAAGTAAATCTCTTCTCTAGCTTGTTACAAGAATCAGGCAGAGTGTGGATCCTAGATGTAGTAATGATATCCTAAAGACACAAGGAGACTCTGCTTTAGCTCTGTTTCAAAGCTCGTCTGTTTTGGGAACTAAATGACTTGGAATCCTTTTATTTCATCTAAGAATTCCATAATAATTCTCTCTACACACATCACGCCCCAATTGGGCTTTGTTGAGATTTGTAATATACTTTGTTCTCTGTTTCCAGAGAAGTGTGAGACGAAACTCTCAACAAAAGATGAAGAAAGACGATGAAATGACAATGTATCATCTAGATTTATTTAGAAAGTAAATAACTCTAAAGCAATGTCTAACCTAAAACATTTAAAGAAATAGACTAGCACGGGAAGAACCATCGAGCATGGGAGAAGTGCATGGAAGAGAAGACGCATTGTGGCAGATGTTGCATTTTTTGGGTGTTGAGATCAAAGACAAATATGTTGTCTGGATGCTCTCTCCCATAATCGAGGCCACTGAAATAGATTGAGTTTCTCTTGATACCTGGGATGTCTTTGGCGACAACTGTGATACCCATGTCATAGATCAGTGCTTCGTCGCCCAAAGAATTGATTTTTACCCACTCGCGCTCGTGGTTTGTCTTGTAGACACGAAAATGCCATGTTTTGCAGCGAAACACTATACATGCTACAATCAAAACATCTCCGGATACTGTGACTGCAATGCGTGCCTTGAAGTCAAGTAACTTTTCCCAATAGAGTTCTTGGTCTTCTTCATTAAGCCAAGAGGGAAAATCATAATGATTGAACCGAAAACAATCAAGAGACCCATCTTCACGTGGATTATCTCCTGAGAAATCCCAAATCTTGACATAAAAATCCTTAGAATAGCCATAGAGCTTTTGAGCCTTGTGATTGTAGACAATTTCTATATACCAACGGAGGACGGGAAACTCCTGCCACTTGTTATTTCCTTTCTTGGTGAATACGGCAGACACCATGCTCATCCAGACAACTAGGTAATCTTTGGTTTTGTTGTCTATCCAAAAACAAGCTCGCTCGAATTCCAAGTGTGCTCTGAGATTCTGAGTATCGGGTAGATCAATCCTCTCACCCGTTAAAAGGTTGAGCATGTAGAGATCCCGAAGAGGATTGGACATCAAGAGCCAGCTACCACAAGTCGACAGACAACGTCTCTGGGAAAAGCCAACACCAAGATCTCTACTTGTGTAAACTTTGTCTTTATCCTCTGGAATGAACAACTCACAGCGATTCTTGTTGCGAGGGAAGAGAATCAGCCATGGAATCTGATTTCGATTAGGGATGCAGTGTCTCGAAGCAGTGTGCCACGAAGAACAAACTGATTTAGCTCGATTAAGAGTTACGAAACTCAATCGTTTGAAAACATATCGCAGCAAGTCCGGACAAAGCTCCGACCAGTTTGGAATTTCTTCTTCTTTTTGTCGCCGCCGATTAGCTTTCTTTCTGCTCTGACCCATCGCGATCTCGTTAATGAAACCTTCTGTGACTTCCAAAGCACTCCTTATTTGGGTAAAACCCTAAGCGCCGTATAAATGACATGATTTGTTTATCGCATTATTCCCCTCTTGTATATGCATTGTTATAGGTAACACCAAATCTAATTTCCATCTTTTATCTATATGTATTCTATGTTTATCCTAATCTTATTTTATAATTATCTTAACCCTATCTAGAACATTGAAATTTTTTTACTTCTTTATGACTAAAAATATTTCATTACAAGACCGAATCGTTTCTATATTCTTAAAGACTATTAACGATGAAGACTTTTTTTTTTCTGTTTTTCCATCATCTTCGTTTTCTACCAGAGACTGTCTTTTTCACAGCCCCAACAGAGACTAAGAACTGATCAAGAGAAGAGAGAGTTCTCATATCGTCTGGAGGAAAATAGCTCGCGGCTTTACCCATTAGCGAAGTGAAGAGAAGAGAGAGCGAAGGACGAGTCACATATCTTTCCCCTAGAAGATCATCAAGGAACCCAAACGCAGCTAGAAACTCTGATCTTCCTGCGTTTATTGGAGCCTCGAAATGAGCTGGTATAATCCTTCTGAATCTCCAGTCACGGGCTATCTCATCGATCCAATCCCTCACCTGAATTCGTAGTATTGATCAAATCAAAACAAAACCCTTTTGGACAAGAGAAAGTTTGAAACAGAGGATGCATAAATAAGGAACCTTCTCAGGGACTTTGCTGAAGACCAAAGTCTTCACAATGGGAGAAACGATCAGCTTCTGCGACATTTGTGCGAAGCTTGCGTTTGGTTCCAAGAGATTAGAAGGACCAAGGAATAGAATTTGTAGAACCATTCTTTCCCATCCTGCAAATTTTAAAACAAACAGAGGCCACTGACATCTAAAGATCTTCTGTTTGATGTAAAGACAGGGGAATTCGAATGCTGACCTTTTTGGCGGGTGTTGGGGTTATCAACGACAGGGTCATTGGGTACTTGTTTTCCTTTGCTGAGTATCTTCACAGCCAGACCGTTCTTAGCCGAGGCCAACAAGGATTCTTTGCTGATACTCGAAGGCGGTTTCCGTGGGACGAAGATCACAGCATCAGTGACTAAAAGAGTTCTTGACCGCTTATGGTAGAACGCTACTTCGACATACGGTCCAATTCCTGTATATCCCATAAGAAAATATGATTTCTGAATCTTTCAACCAAACCAGATTGAAATACTGAAGGAACATACCAACTTCTGGAGAGCTTAACACTTTCTGCTCGATCTCCTCAGCCCATGGCGTAGAAAAGTCTCCGTCTTTAATGATTTTAGCGCGAAAGATACCGAAAAACTCGAGTGGCAAGTTCAATGGCCAGCTCCATTGTCTTGGTGCCACCCATACTTGAGCCTTGGGGAACTTTCTAGAAAACGGACCGACAAAGATCTTGTGCTCATAAGCAAATGTTGGCAGGACAATGCACTCAACTGGAGCTCCCAACTCCTTAATAAGCTGCCACAAATAAAGCGAAACACCCAACAGAGTTCAACCATCTTCTGCACGCTCGACCAAAAATCCTTTCTCTTTTTTTTTTTTTTTTTATCAAACTCAACAACTTCATCAAAACAAAGTGTTAAATATCAATCTAAGTATATAAATGAAAACAAAGCATGATACTTTATCATTTCAACAATTCTGTGGAGATAGTAATCTAAAGAACAAAATCCAATTTGGGGTTTTTTTGTTTAATAATGAAAAATGGAACCTGGATACACTCTTTGGTGGGAGCAATAGGAGCATGAACCCATAAACCTCCAGATTTTAGTTTGATGACAGTCATCCGTATATTCGTAGACACACTGCTAAATCCTAAAGCTTGTTCTTGTTCAAACATCCATATGCAACCTTTAACCGGCTGCAAACAAACAAGGTTCGAAAATTAAGAGGGATTTGGGCATAATTGGAGATGACTAATGAAACCTCGACAAATTCAAATCAAAACCCCATAGGAAGATTGAGAAAACCAACTAACCTCGGTTCTGATGGTGCGCCGGTTAAGGAAAGGGCCAAGAGGAAAAGGAAAACCAGTGAAGTTAATATAAAACCGTTTGCTTCGATCTCCGTCTCCGTCATCTGAAACGACGGTCTTGCTCGTCGAAGAAGCATAAACCATAACCGGAGCTTTAATTTCCCGGTTTACGGACATGGGTCGACCTAACTTCAAGGACCCACCGAGAAAGTTGGTGTTTTGATCCAACGGAAGTTTGGGTTTCCGAAGAAACGAAGAATGTTTCGGGAGATGAACGGCCATGGCCGCTGCGACCATTTTCGTCTTCGCTTTCTCAGTTCGATGCTTTTTTTTTTTTTATTTGTACAATTGAATTAGAAGCTGATGTAAGGACACGTGGATGAGTCTACTGGATATGCCTTCCTACGTGGATTTTGCAACAAAAAAATGTGTGGACATAAATCATTTTGAAGACTGCAAAAGAGAATGAAAAATAAAATAAATGTTTTTTTTTGTATCTTAAGAAATTGAATATGGTTAAATAAATAAAATAAACTGAAGATAACAAAAAAAAAAAAACGTGCATGTTTTGAAACTCAGTGTTTTCTTACTTGTATAGAAAATTGGCAGGAGATATCTATTAATTTTTGTTTTTCATTTTGATTCCAGTTAATTCTTGCAAATCGTGTTACAATTAAATTAATATTTTTGTATGTAATAAATTAACCAAGATAGAATGAAACTTTTCTTAATAGACTATATATATAATACAAAGTTGACCCAAACAAAAAAAAAAGAGTATATATATACCAATAAGCTGTCGTCTCGATTGGTTTTGTGGCGGTGGTTACGACGCGCCAGGCATGCGCGTGAAAGTTATGATGGAAAATAGATCACGAAACATATGCTCTGGCTTTGTCATATGTGACGAGGCATAACGACCCAACACTCAAAATATGAAATTCCTCAACGGCTATAAAAATATAGTAAAGAATTGGTTCAAATTTTTCGTATGAATTTGGATATACGGTTATAGTTTAATTTGATTTTTTATTGTTAATTTAGGAGACTTATTCATTGTATTCCATATGTTCTCGAAGGAAGATCCTGGATCCTTTAAAAATTAACACAAAAAAAAGAAAAGAAAAAGGAAGTAAATTTTCGCCAAAAAAGGTAAGAAAAATATAATCACCTGAAAAAATAGCAATCAAAAACTAAATTCCCTTAATTACATAACGCGTACTTTTAATTATCGTGTACTTGTCGTCAACCTCGAGGTTTATTAAAGTAATAAAATTCGAAGGTTAGTCGAAGAAATTACGGATCTAGAGAGATCTTTTCCAGAAAAAAGAGAAATTTATGTCAGATTTCAAGATTTGACTTCCACTCATTCATCAGTTTCCGCTATTTCTAGAGAGTAGAGAAAGAGTCAGAAAGGACTGAGCTTTCTCTAGAGTGATCGATGGCGAGAGTTGCGATTTTGGCTGCGGCGGCGGTTCTGGCTTTTCTGGCGGCGGTGCCGGTGACGGAAGTGGCGGCGAAGAAATGGACGGTGGGAGATAACAAATTCTGGAATCCCAATATCAACTATACCATTTGGGCTCAGGACAAACATTTCTACCTCGACGATTGGCTCTGTATGCTCCCTCTCTCTCTCTCTCTTTTGACATCGATACTTAATTATCACACTCTCTGATTAGATAATTTAGATCTGATGCAGAAATTTTTAGAATATTGAAACTTTGTGAGATCTTGCCCACCACAATCAAAGGTTGTCTGAAAAGGGCCACTAGATATATTCTTCTCTAGCCGTTTTCTTATAAACAGTGGATATTAAAGTTGAAATTTTGAGCCAAACATCTCACATTTAATGCCGAATTTCAAATCTTTGGTTAAGGTAAACGAATTAGGCTCTGATTCTTGAGTAAATCTTCTAAGAAAGATCAGTGTTTTCATCTCAATTCATGAATCTTGTTGGCTTATATAGTTTCTCTCCTCTTGTTCTGTCAGATTTTGTGTACGAGAGAAACCAATACAACGTTATAGAAGTGAACGAGACGAACTACATAAGCTGCAATTCCAATAACCCGATCGCTAACTGGAGCCGTGGATCTGGAAGGGACTTGGTTCATCTCAATGTGACCAGACATTACTATCTGATTAGTGGTAATGGTGGTGGCTGTTACGGCGGCATGAAGCTCGCTGTTTTAGTTGAGAAACCGCCTCCTCCACCAACTGCAGCACCTGTCAAGAACAGTGCAACAAGAGCCTTCCTGGTCTCGGGTTTAGCCCATCAGTTCCTCGTTCCGGTTGCTGTTTTCGCAGCAATCGGGACAGTGTGGGACGCGGTACTGCGATTCTGGTGACAAGTCTTGATTTCTTTTTAAAGAGAAAACGATTGTTATCGGCGAAATCTGATTCGATTTATAGATTCTTGGCAACGTGGAGCTCCTTTGTAGCTTTTAGTGTTACTCTCTTTATGTTGGGTTCTTGGATCTTTAGTCATTGTTCTCTGGATGAGTGTGTGTGTTCATGCTCTGGAGATCTTTAGTCATTGTTTTGCTTTTGTTGGGGGGAAAAAAATCAATTGTTGAAAAAGAAGTGTAATTTCTTTAATTTGAGAAATCTTTTTAAGCTTTGTTGGGCCTATATTTTGGGCTTGGATTTGTAAGTTATAGGTCCTTCAATTTGGAACCATAAATGGTAGTTGTCACTGTATATGCAACATGTCCATTTCTATCTACTATATGATTGTTGACGAGAAGCAATAAATGCTAATACAGATGAATTTGGCCAATGGTACCGACACTATTATTTGATGTTGGACTTAAATAATGACAAAATGTATCCTAAAGACTTTGAATATATATACTTGTGGAAAACAAAATTTTACTAATTGCTTGAACCACACATTTTTGTTTTGGTTAGAGATTTCTATGAAATAAACGTGTGAAAATGAAATGTTATATCATTTGACTTTAATTATCATTTGCTGAGATTCTGCGCTCGTATATATGACTGTACAAGCCGGAATCCCCAAAACTGTTAGTTTAAAAATTTTCAATCTTTTTCTCAATATTTACTCAAGAACACATCTATAGATTTGATGAGTTCCCTTTTCGTGTTTACAAAAACTATATGTGGAATGAGAAAGTAACTAAACTATTAGAACAAAGAAAACAAGTTCCAATAATTGATGTTTGTCTTAAGGTGATAGGAGTATATAATAAGTTGCAAGTTGGTCGCATTGTCACATGACATCAAAGACAAACGGATGTTTGGGAACACGTTTATCCTTTTAGTATCCTCTCAACGACCTTCAAGTCTTTTGTA
Source organism: Kernera saxatilis (assembly GCA_900406395.1). Taxonomy (NCBI): domain Eukaryota; kingdom Viridiplantae; phylum Streptophyta; class Magnoliopsida; order Brassicales; family Brassicaceae; genus Kernera; species Kernera saxatilis. The sequence goes on along the minus strand of OVAY01000266.1, from coordinate 65,069 downwards.
GTCTATACTACTCCACTTGTTTTTTTTTGTTTTTCATTTTCTTGGCAATTTTTTAAAAAAATCTACACTATTTCTGCGATCTACCAACACATCGGTTTTTATGTTGTAACGGGTAAGGAAAATCAATATAGTTAATGATAAGAAATTTTCATCTAGATCATAGACCAATTTGTATGAAATATATGGTGAATCCAGAAGACGTTATATTGAATTCGAAATCGGCAGAAATTAAACTTCATTTTGGCTAGAGTTTTACAAAATGTAATTTATATATACCAACAACGATTTGTAGTACCGTTTATCCTTTCCGAATCTTTTTTTGTTTTCCTATCTAAGACCTAGTAATTGCGTGACATATGTAGCTGGTGGTTTCTATAATTAAATGAACATTGAACTTTTTTTTTTTACTTCCTAAATGAGCATGAACTTACAATATAACAATGTTCATATTTTGGCTGTTTTAACCTTTTTTTTTTTGTAAGAGCTTTGTCGGTTAAAAAAAAAGTTTGTGCTTTTTCATGTCCTCTATGAGAGTATGATCCTGAATTACTTGGGGAAATTATAAATTAATTATATTTAGAAGTAAAACGCTACCTTTTCTATATTGCTAAAAGCTGGGAATTAAAAACCCTTGTTTCACAGAAAACTAAACGGATTAGTAAGTCGTGATTCAAGTCTCTCACGTTCAGGTTGAAAAAAAATGGTTTAGTTTGTCTTATAATTATATCCGTGTTCAATTAAATAATTTGTTCAAACTGTTAGTGTACATATATCCAAAAAATTAAATTATTACGACTAACTCACTTAAGCCTTGATTAGGGTTTAATCTAATCATCTACCTCAAACAGTGGAGACCATGATTAGTCTCCTAAACCTATCAAAACCCTAGATTTTTTTTTATTAAATAAAAATATCGTCAATAACCAGGAAACAATTTTTTTAAAAAAACAACAAGACTATTTAAATTTATTGAGTATAACTAAAGCTGGCAGTTTAATTTATAATTCAGTTCATCACATCGAAAATGACATGATTATAAACTAATTTGACCACAAGACCTGAAGATGTTTAATTTTTAGTTCAAACCCTAAAAAACAAAAAATCACTATCAATTTTAAATGATTGTTCGTGTGTGGTTTTCGGATTTTCGACTATGTAAAGGGCCTAAATTAACGAATTAACTGTTAAATAATAGCTTGACCCTTATCCAAAAGTCAACCACACGTCAGGACAAAACAAACAGCTCTTGAAGGTTTATTTTGGTCATAATATTTTTGTTCACCATGTTTCTTCTTCCACACTATGTATCTAGTTTATAATTAAAAGAAAATTCACAGCATTATTTTAAACATTATATTTTCATTACATCGGCTCTAATACGTATTCTTTTTGGTCGTTACAATTCCTTTTGACCTTTCTCGAGTTAACGCCTTTAGTCATTTGAATACCGTAATGCGGTGTATATGATTGTCAACCCTTTGTTAATGTTTTATTTAATTTCGGAAATTTTACAATTTACACTATTCTTGATTGCTTTCTCATTTTTTACGTCCATAACTCCACATTAAATCACACTAAAATAAAATTCTGTTTATGAAATTATACGGGGATATTAAGAAAATGGAATCGATAATTTACTTAATTAATGAGGTATCAATAGGCTGTCTCTTAGGTGTCAAAAACAATTAATTAATAATACTAATTGCAAAAACAAATGTCGATTAAGTAGTTTATGTTGATTCCTTTAATTTTTCTTAACACTCTCAAGAACATGCAACGCAGACAGTTGTTATGTTTTGTTCTAACAAACTGGAAAATATAATTTAAGAAAACTCAAATCGTTGTTCGAATATTCCCAAAATTACGTTAATATTCATTATGCCATTTAATTTCAAAGGGATTAGATAGTATAATCAGCGATATTATATTTTGAACTTTTAAGTCTTTTTGACAGTTTTCAGCTTCGAGATTTTCAATTTGGTCACTAAAAAAACACATAATGATTCGAGCAGTATAAAATATAGTATCGATTAATGGACCAAAGTCGTGGGGCAATATTGAATTTTATATGTTAATAATTAGCCAATAATCAACTTTCTGATTTCGCAATCAAATGGATCCCTTTTAGATTTCTTTCCATTCAAATTTCCAATCTTGGTGGAAATATCTATTAACCCTACACAAATCTCTCTTCCAAATCAAGTATCTATACAGAAAAAAGAAAACGAAGTCTATATATCTAGTAAAACGTGTGATACTAAACCGTATTTTTATAAAAAGACTATTTTTTGCTTAAACATCATAATTTTTAACTTTTGTAAAACAGAAATTAAAAAACTATACATAAATATATTTTATATGAATAGATTCATAACTCGAATTTGACATGTTTACAACGCTACGAAGATATTTGAACAAAATTAATACTTAATACGTTAAAGTTCATGTATAGTTTCCGTTAAAACGCGAATTAACAAAAAAAAAAAAAACATCTTAATGAAAACACAATAGGAAGTGAAAAAGGTGTTTTTGAACTCATTATATACCAAAAATCTAAAACAAAAAGTTAAAAAGTGTTTTTTATAACGAAAATAGCATACTATTTTTTTTTTGTCGGCTCTTATATTTTATATGTTATTATTCATGAAGTTGAAGATTATGTTCTACATAACATAAATATATAATAACATATATATGCTAGTTGGTCCTTTTGTGTTGGGCTTATAAAGGAATAAGGTGAATGCTTATTGGCTATTCCATTTGTCACATTTAATTCCCACCTATAAAAATATATTGACCTCTACTTAGTAAACAAAACAAAATCAACCCCCCCGTTCGTAACATTATAATTCATATATACGACTTTGTTCTAAAAAGGTGGATATTTTTTAAGAGAGCATATTTCAAGAAAACACACCCACATTTGATTTTAATCTTAACGTTGTCAAAATCTAAATGGTTGGTTCAAATATCTACTTCATCTACAATGTTAAGGTAACTAAATCCAAAGTTTGTGGCGTAGTGAATATTGGACTATATATGAGACTCTAGCTTTGCAAGTTTGGATAGGCTATAGAGCGGCCACAAAGGCTGAATTGTTTATTAGTGATTATTGGACTATACTGTATGTTCATTTAACCCAAAAAGTGTATTTTGTCGCGATTTGGAGTGGATGCCTTCCAGTGCCGGTCTTGTGAGGCAAACTTCACACAAGAAACAAATTTCTATTATCATTTATATTGACGGACATAATTTTCAGTTTTAATGAGACCCATTTACGTTATTATTGTATTTAGTTCAGCTGTAAAATAAAATCTTTCTAATTTCAAGTCATAAAGTGAAATCGTGAAAATTGTACAAATATTTAATCAGAATAAAATAGAGAAATCAATAAAATAAAATAAAAAAAGATTGCGAAACAGAAGAATGATGCTTATTTTTCACTAGTTTTGTAAAAAATCGGAGAAACCAGATTGACATCGTCATTAATTAGTAAAACTTCTGTGAAATCACTAATCGTTATAATAACCCATTATTCCAGAATTACTAATCAAAGCCTAGATCATGATTATTCTGGTTTTAGATTTGAGAAATTAATATGGATTATATTAGACTCATGACATCAACTCGAATTTAAAAACTAAATACTAAAGATATTTTTTTATCAAAAAAAAAAATACTAAAGATATTTACCAAGTGAATATTTTTCTGTGTTTAATCATATAGATAAAGTATTGTTTATCGTGTACTTGCAACTTTCAAGCACGAAAAGGTCTAGTAAACATCCTAATTTCATTGACCCAAACAAATTTACTATATGGTTATGTACAGTATATATATAGGTCCACAAGTACAAACACCATGTTGACACACAAAAAGAAAAAAAGAAGGTGTACAAGTAGCAAATAAGATGACTATTACAAGTTAGTAAACCCTTTATCAAAAAAAAAAAAAAAAGATGACTTTTACAAGTTAAACACCATCAGTTTGGTTATCCAATCAACCTTTTAAACAGAAGATGCAAGTTGAATTATTTGTCCATAATACTAATAAAAAAGCTTAAATATGAAATTCAGAACAGAGAGATTGGACCACAATAAATTGGTAATAATAGTAATATTATTATTATAAATAAAAGAAATTCCATCTTTAGCCCGCAGACTTTCGAACACCAATGTCAAGGTTGCACGAAACCGATCTAAAAATCAGACATTGAAACAGAAGACTCTTGTCTCTTTTTTTCTCTCTATATATACAGACACATACACACAGTTATATCAATATCTAGAGAGATTTAATTACAGAGATCGAGATTTAATTGTAGATTTCTCTTTTCAGAAAATGGCGGTGGAAGAGGATGTATCTTCGATTAGAACGACGACGTTAGTGGCTCCAACAAGACCCACGATTGCACTTCCTCAGAGACCACCGGCGATAGACACGGCGGCGTATTTCTTCGCCGGTGGAGATGGGCTTAGTCTAAGCCCAGGCCCACTTTCTTTTGTCTCGTCTCTGTTCGTTGATAACTTCCCTGACGTTTTGACGCCGGATAATCAAAGGACGACGTCGTTTTCTCAGCTTCTCGCCGGAGCTATGTCGTTGTCTCCCGGCGGCGGTGGAGGACGTTCTACGGCGGGGATGTCCACCGGAGGAGGTCCGATGTTTACAATCCCTTCTGGTTTCAGCCCTTCTAGTCTTCTCACCTCTCCCATGTTCTTTCCTCCTCAGGTAATTAATTCTTTATTATCCTTAATTAATAGTTAAAGGCTAAACTTAACCCTATTTAATTTTACTAAAAAACTTTAATTGTTGAGTTTCTTGATGGTCACAGTCGCTGCGAGTAACTTGTATGTGTATGTAAAAGTAATCATGAACACTAATAGTGAATTAACCCAATTACTAAATAAATTCATGATTCACATTTAATTAGTTCTTAATGAAATATCATGGTCTATTTCAAAACTCACACACCCAATCGTCTAAAGTTAAGAATATAACTAAACACAACAACAACAACAATAATACAAATCAATAAACTAGTATCAAATCAACATTTTCATATTATTTGATTTTCTCGTAATAGTATCCACTAATCCATAGTATGATATCTAATGCAGCAGCCACCAGGTCAGACCGGCTTTGTCCAATCACAGCCGCAACCACAACCACAACCTCAACCGCAACGACCAGAGATATTTCCTCACCATATGACACCGTCGACATCCTCCGCCGTCCATAGCCGTCAATCTTTCCAAGTTTCGCAATCCGATCAGAGAGCTCGAAACCATTATAATAACCCGGTGGTGAATAACAATAATAACCGGTCGTATAACGTGGTGAACGTTGATAAACCGGCGGATGACGGTTATAACTGGAGGAAGTACGGACAAAAGCCGATCAAAGGGTGTGAATATCCGAGGAGTTATTACAAATGCACACACCTTAATTGTCCGGTTAAGAAGAAAGTTGAACGGTCATCAGATGGACAGATCACTCAGATCATTTACAAAGGTCAACATGATCACGAGAGGCCTCAGAATCGCCGCGGTGGTGGTGGAGGCAGAGATTCCGGTGAAATTGGTGATGTTCATTACATTGGTGGTGCAGGGCAGATGATGGAGTCTAGTGATGATAGTGGTTATGGTAAGGATCATGATGATGATACCAATGATGATGACGATGATGAAGATCTTCGGGCTTCAAAGATAAGGTATGATAATGGTTTAATTTATATGGAAATAGCATATAAAATACTATGATGTTCATGACATTTTGCATAATGGTAATAACCACATATTAGTTTGAATTTCAGTTTGTGGAATCCAATTAATTAATTAATATTGGGATTGTAGAAAAATCGACGGTGTGTCGACGACTCACCGGACAGTGACCGAGCCGAAGATCATCGTTCAGACAAAAAGTGAAGTCGATCTTCTCGACGATGGCTATAGGTGGCGCAAGTACGGACAAAAAGTTGTCAAAGGAAATCCCCATCCGAGGTAACATTTATGGTTGTGCTTATTATGTTCATATAGTTTCATAAAATTGAGTAGTCTATATAGAAATAATTTAATTACTGCATGTATACATTATTTTACATTCGTTTTTTTGGTAATATTAGGAGCTATTATAAATGTACAACGGCGAATTGTACGGTCCGTAAACATGTAGAGAGAGCTTCAACGGATGCGAAGGCTGTGATTACTACTTACGAAGGTAAACATAACCACGACGTTCCTGCCGCAAGAAACGGCACCGCCGCAACAACCGCAGCCGCGGCGGGAACGTCCGACCATCATCGTATGAGATCAATGTCGGGGAACAATATGCAACAACATATGAGTTTCGGTAACAATAACAATGCAGGCCAATCTCCGGTTCTTTTGAGGTTGAAAGAAGAGAAAATCACTATTAATTGACTTTGAACCGAGGATTTCGAGATTGATTTAGGATTGGTTTAGCCGCTCGGTGAACGGTGATTGATTCTGAACCGGGCTACTTATTGACTTGTAACAACTGTGTGTGATGTGAATTGAGAGTGCATGCTTTTGACTAAAAGAAAAGAAACTAAATCAAAACCCCCCTAATAGGTTTTGTTTTTTTCTTCTTCTTCTGAAATTGTGAATTTATTTCTTGTAAATTTTATTTTATAGAGAAATGAGAATACATACGAATGTAAGATATAAATATATTTTTTTTTGTTTTGCCTTCGAAATTTGTTTTGTTTTTTCTCTTCAATTTGTTTTTAGTGTATATATATTAGCTAGATAAACCTATTTTAAATTACAAAGAAAAAAAGATGGAAGATAAAAAGATTTGTTTTTTCTCTTCCAAAGATTAAGGAGGATTGTCTAATTCTCCGTAATTATCTCTCTCTCGATTCGGTTCTCTCTATTTTACATCCAAAACTATTTTCCTTTAATTTTTTGTTATTTTTTCTCCTTTATTTTCGTTTCTTTGTGGTCTAATGCGGGGATTGTCCTCCCTGCGTTGGACCCGTTTACCCGACCCGGGTCGATACTCACGCCGCCCGGAACCTCTCCTCTGACAATTCATTTCGTTATGGGTTGCTTCAACTCCAAGCATTCTTCTCCGGCGGGTCCTCCACGCCCTCTCCGCCGCCGTTTAGACACAGCCGTCCACCGCAGTCATCCCCAAAACCACCATACTCGCCATGTTCTTCCCGGTCCGCCATCTCAACGCCGTGTCGTCAACTCATCTCCGACAAAACATCGCAATAATGACGATGAAGCTCCAAAATCGAGGACGACCGGTGTTAGCTTGAGATCGGGCTTGTCGCACGGCAATGTAGAGGCTGAGCAGGTGGCGGCTGGCTGGCCCTCCTGGCTCAGCTCCGCTGCACCGGAGGCCGTTCATGGGTGGGTCCCATTACGCGCCGAGGACTTCGAGAAAAGAGAGAAGGTAACAATTTTATAACCCTAAACCTAATCATAAATTTCTTACTTTCTCAAACTTTTGTTCGTTTTTATCTTAGATCGGGCAAGGGACTTATAGCAACGTGTTCCGGGCTTGTGAGGTTTCGACGGGACGAGTTATGGCTCTAAAGAAAATACGGGTCCAAAACTTTGAAACTGAAAACATAAGATTCATAGCCAGAGAAATCATGATCTTGAGAAGATTAGATCATCCGAACATCATGAAACTCGAGGGGATCATCGCGTCACGGAATTCAAATAGCATGTACTTTGTGTTCGATTACATGGAACACGATCTCGAAGGCTTATGTTCATCTCCCGACATCAAGTTCTCTGAGGCACAGGCAAGAAAAAAACACATACACAAAAACCCTAGCTAGCCTCTCCTAGAAGTAACTCTGTTTTTTTCCCTTTGTGATAACCCTAATTTTGTTTCCAGATCAAATGCTACATGAAGCAGCTTCTATGGGGAGTAGAACATTGTCATCTACGAGGTATTATGCACAGAGACATTAAAGCCGCAAACATTCTGGTGAATAACAAAGGAGTTTTAAAGCTAGCTGATTTCGGATTAGCCAACATTGTAACACCAAGAAACAAGAATCAGCTAACGAGTCGGGTTGTGACGCTATGGTACCGTGCACCGGAACTTCTAATGGGCTCGACCAGTTATAGCGTGTCGGTCGATCTTTGGAGCGTCGGATGTGTATTCGCTGAGATTCTTACAGGAAGACCTCTGCTAAAAGGAAGAACAGAGGTGAGAAAGGGACCAAACTAATAGATTGAAATTTATTCATATTCCAGAGAAAATATTCATTTTGTGAGTTTTGTGTGTGTGTTTATTCTCTGTAGATTGAACAACTTCACAAGATTTATAAACTCTCTGGATCACCAGCTGAGGAATTTTGGGAAAAGAACAAGCTTCATCCTCAAACTAAGATGTTTAGACCACAACATCAATATGAAGGTTGTCTAAGAGAAAGATTTGAGGAGTTTCCAAAAACCGCAATTAATCTTCTCGAGAATCTATTGTCTATCGATCCAGAGAAACGAGGAACTGCCTCTTCTGCTCTTATGTCAGAGGTGAAAAAAAAAACCTAAACTCTAATAAATCGAATCAAATTACAGACAACTTTTTAAAACTGAAAACTCTTTGGTCTTCTCTGTGGTTTTGCTGTTATTTCAGTACTTTAACACAAAGCCTTACGCTTGTGATCCATCGACATTACCTAAGTACCCTCCTAATAAAGAAATGGATGCTAAGCACCGCGAAGAACTCCAACGAAGGTTTCAATCAATCGATTTTCACAAGCTCTGTTTATATGCGTGTCTATGTAATTACGTACGTGTAGAGAGANGTTTAGAGAGATTAATTTTTTTTTTTTTTTTTTTTTGCAGGAGAAGAGTTAATATAAAGAAAAGGGATAACTTGGCATCCAAGAAATCAGGAAAATTACGTAGACCAATCAAAGAGCCAACAAATCTTAGCAAATTACCAACCCAACAGGTATAAATTTCATCAATTTAATAGATTATTATATTGTTATTAAAAATCTTTCGTAAATAAAGAATTAAATTTAAACCGGAATAAACCGACGAGTTAAAACCCCGGTTCGTTATTCGTAATTTGGTTGATTGTTTTTGCAGGAAACGAAGAAGGAAAGCGAGACAGAAATCATTCTCCAAACACCGTCGGAGACATCTCAGGCGACGACTCGAAGCGAGTTTCCGTACGCCGGTTTATCTCAAACGACGGCGCCGGCAAGCGGGTTCGCATGGGCTGGGACGAAGAAGAGGAAAGAAAACGACGCAGCTTCAACGCTGACTTATAATCAGCCTGCAGGATCAGCGAGCCATGTCAGTGGCATGAGCATGGCTTTTGCTAAGAACACTTTCGGCTTAACAATAAACAAAGACAAACCGAGCTTTCTTAGGCCGCAAGTTTCTCTAGACTCCTCTGATATGTTGTTGTTCTCTGGCGTACATCACAAGAAATCGGAACAAGATACGGTGAGTCAACTGAATCAAGATTCGATTCGATTCTGTTTTATTTTTAATGTTTTGGCGCCTTAATTTTTATTGTTTGACGAAATCATTTTTTAGGAATTGATGAATGTTGGGGCAAATCCGAAGATTTTTCAAACTAACGGGATGAATGAGATATTACGGAGGACTGAAAGTGATGTCAGAGTCGGTGTTCGAAGACCGCCGCGAATAGAAAGAGGTTAAAAGTAAAAACGGGAGAAAAACAATTACCATAATTTTCAGCCAAGGACATATATATATTTTCACTTGGCATCGATCATTTGTAGTTGATAAATTACAAAAAAGTTTGTCACAAACAAATCAAGTCCGTCTGAAAAGCTTCAATTGCAGGTTTTCCAAATTAATTTTGTATATTTTTTACACAAATATCCTTGTAGGTTTGTGAGATTTTGTCACACTATTTGATGTGTTGTTTGCAGGAGAAGATAAAATAATAGACATTGGATTATTTTTTTGGGCTTGTTTGTGAAATTGATAATTTGGGATCAGGTAACAGATGTGTTGTTTAAAGTTTTCTAATGTGAAGCTTAATTAATTTGTTCCAATAAAAAAAAAGTAACAAGTTAAGGGGTTGAAGAGGTAACTAGGATTACGATCCCATACATATATAATTATAAATATAAAGCAAAGGCATTCCTTGAACACATACATCATCGAAACCTAAAGACATGGCCCAAAAATTGCATCAGATCACTGCTCTCATGTTCAAATTTATCAAGTGTTTTCTCCCAAGGAGAAGATTGTGTAGATCATCGCTGATGAATGTGTAATATGGTCAAGGTCTAGTACATTACAGTGATTTTATCAAAGACCAAGTCGTAATCCTCAACGTAAATTGCCATGTTGTTGCTTCTTTATGTTTCTTTCCTCCCCTGTTTGCGTTGTAAGATTGGTTAAAACAAAATCCGATTAGATCTAGATTCCCTTATATGTGTGGATAATGTTTTTTAAAAAATCGATATAGTTTGATTTAGAATAGAATCGGTTTACAATTTTATTTATTTTCGCTCTTCAGTTCTACTACTTTTATATTTGAGACAATTCAAATAAATCAGCTGTAATTTGGTTTGGTTTTGGTTTAACTAAACGAAATTTCAGTTTGGTTCGATTTTATTGGAAGGATAAGCAGGAGTTGGCATAGAGGATAAAGAGGAGTGGCATATTTCGTAAATAACACCAAAAACAGGGACGTCTCTTAAACTGATTAAAAAAATTCATGAGAAACTTTGAAACCGACTTAAGGATGAAAAAAAACGTAAAGGCCGTTTTGAAAATTTCAGCTCTTTCTTCTTTTTAATTATTATTATTTTTGGTTTAACATTTTTTTTTTTATTAAAGTTAAGGAAATATTTTATGAAGTCTAAATTTTATACTAAAGTAAAGAAAATAGTCTAAATTTCAACTGAAATAGGATAAATTTGATATCAAAAGTAAAATAAAAGTAAGTAGTCTAAATTTTAAATCTAAAACATAAGAGGGAAATTTTGAGATACTAAAAGAGTTTGATGGAGTTTTTAAAGAAGAATGATGTATGTAGTGGAGAGAAATGAACAGTCCCAATTAACAAAAAAAAAAAAAAATGAACATTCCCAGGTGGCTCTTGTATTGAACGATGAAGAAGGGGCTAATTTTGCTGCGGATAATTACATTATTATAACCAATTGGAAATGTTATACTGTATCGTCTCTAAATTTGGAACCAAATGAGCAAACAGAGTTGACTTGTTCTTTGAACATAAATCTCTGTTGCACACTTTTCAATTTTTTTTAAGAATAAAATATATATATTTATTTTTGTCTCATGAGCAATGTATTTAAGAAAAATAAATTCTAATGAATATGGTAGCATACTGAACAGGTTGTGACATCTTCTTATCTTCTTTTCCCAAATTTTCCTTCCTCATGCGTGTCTCTTCGAGGGTTGATACCTTCCTCAGATGTGAGATTTGTTTCGTCTTTCGTTTTGTGTCTACCTAAGAAATTAAAAGTCCAAACTAATCCAAGTACTGTATAAAATTTTCAAAATTATATAATTTATTTTCGAGGAGAAATATTTATTTCATGCTATATATTGGTATTCGGATCCAATAGCTATTTAATTTGGTATCCTTCTCCATATTGACTTTACCTTGCTAAAACAACTTTCTCTAGTTTGAAGAGTTTTTTACAAGTCGTCTCCTCTTCATTGGTATTCATATTCATACAAGGCTGAGCAGCAGATTTACTATTTTGAAACTCCACTCTAAAACACAGATCTGCTGAAATCTTGATTCTAGTCGTTTTTTTTGGTAAGATAATCATGATCTGGCTGTTCCTCAGGATCAAGCTCGGCGATGATATAAATGGCTAGAGGGAAGAATAAAAGGGATACAATAAAATAGGACCATGAAACGGTTCCTAGCCCACCTAGGATAGCAAACACGGCTCCAAATAGTATAATGAAAAACTGAATGTGAAATACTGTAAAATCTTGCGCCGGACAAGAGAGTTGCACGATCGAGACCACGGCTTCTATAAGACTCAAGCCAGTTGACGACGCCTCTAGTCTGCTTATGCATTGGGCATTATATGAGATGCAAAACATAATTATCATCACGGCCGAGAAGAATCTCCTCCGCCTCTCCACTCCTAGTCGATAGCTTGGGACCGGCACATCTTTGCGCATGCACCTAATTACCATACAAAGGTACGGAATATTCGCAGCACCCAATATTGTGTATCTAGCCATGATGAACATGATACAATTCAAAATCATCAAATATTACACTAACAACAAAATAAATAAATAAAACAATTTACAATTTCCTTACACGTATATGGGCATAGTGCCACAAGGTTCAATCCCTAACCATTGAGCATGGATTATTTCAAAGAGGCCACGGAATTGCATATATGATACACAAAATGCATTGAAATAATATGCTAGACGAGTGTAAGGACAAGTCACTCCTTGGACTCTCTTCTCACCACTCATTCTCTGTGATTAATTAGGACAAGACGAACAAGACTACAAAGAAGAAATGTTAGCAGACGATCTCATGATTGCACTTTGACTCCCTATCTTTATATACTAAAACAGAGATGATAAAGAGAAAGTTGATCACATCTATCCAATCAAAATTTGATATTTTTTACCAATTAAACACTTTTTTGTTTTAACTTAAAATCTATATATAAATAAATAAATAATTAATTAATATTCAATATACTATTTAACAAAATTAATAAAAAAGTAACTAATGATTTAAAATCAAATATATTTATTAAAAAAGAAACAATAAAAATCTTGACCCATCAATGTTAAGCTTATTTTATTGAAAAAAATATCTATTCAATCAATTTATTCTCAATTGATTTAAAAGAATATGCAACAAATAACTGTTTTCAACTATTTTTATATGGCGTTGTCAAACTTAAAAACGTTGTGTACATTTAGGCAGCCTTGAAGCAAGATTACGAAAATACTCTTGATTACATGTACTTACACGATATAGTAATGTATGCATATACTAATTTGGTCGTGGAAACTTTAATATTAAGATTTAATACTTCTGATTTAGGATTTAGTTTATATACGTCTACATTGATATATCATGTACAAACATATGAACTGCGAATTTTAATTTAAAACATTTTTGTCATTCACCAACCCATGATGACAAAATCTTCAAACATAATGTTTTTTTTACTCTTGACAAAATATGCACAAAATTTTGCTTATTGTTTTACTTTTGACAACTTTTTGCTTATTATTGAACTAAATTTTGCTTATTATTTATTGAACACTTTGCTTATTATTTATTGAACTAAATTTTGCTTATTATTTTACTAAGCAAAATTTTGCTTATTATTTTACTTTTGACAACTTTTTTGCTTATTCAACTTAAATTGTTTGTTTTCCTAGGACTTTTAAATATCTTTCCGTTAACTCATTGATTTTAATCAATATGTACAAACAAAAACAAATGCACTACGAGTTATGTACAAAGTTGCTTGGTCTTTTTTTTTTCACTGGAGTTGCCCTGTCTTACACTCAAGTTAAAAGAGGTATTTTAGTAGACCACAAAAATAGAAAACTAAATAACGAAATAGTAAGAGAAGTTAACTTTTCATTTCTTAGACGAAGAAGAAAAAAAAAGGGATTATTCTTGAAGAGGTCCGGTTTGATTATTCAGAGGACTCGGAGCTGAGCAAGAAAAGCAGCACACAGATCCAAGAACAAGAACTGTGGACCTTGTACCCTCTGCAGATCCAACAGATACTTGTCGTCCCGAGTTTTATACAACTGTTTCAAACATCAACAAGAAACCATTGATTGATATATTTGAATATTCAACAAGATTGATTCCAGTTCCAAATGGCCATTTCAGTCATATGAATGTGTGCTATCATGAAAGTGGAGAAGAGGATTTACCTGAATTTCAAACTTGACAACATTCGGTGACTTAACGGCTGCATCGTTCTCTATGATGCTGGACTCGTCTCCAAAGTAGTTGTTATCGTGCATCGAGTTACTCAGCATTCCATCTGCGTTGTTAGGAACCCATCTGCACTTCATGTTGTAGTGCCCTATCTTCTTCCAACACACATTCAAATCTTGCAGGGCTTTCAGGACTTCTGTCATTATTTCACGCGGATGAGCCCGAGACTGTTGGATCCAGTGGTTATTTTATCAATCAAACCATACATATAGATTGAAAATCTATAGCAATATAAATTCAGAAAAAAAAAAATCAAAACCTGAAGTCCAAGAGCCCATTTTCTCTCAACAGGGTATTGAGATCTCAAGCCAACTCCTTGATATTCCATCAATCCTGGTAGCCGATGGCTCACAGGTGAAGCAACGCTTTCCGCTGGATGCATACGCGGAGTACCTTCCTGATTAAAGTAAACATTCAAGCATTACTTCAAAGATCTTTTGCTACAGTCCAAAAAGGAGAATGAAGACTCACCATGGTCTCTTGAAACTCGGCCCCGAGATAACCACTAGAGACACGGAACCGATTGTCCAGTATCAGATAGTATGTTACAGTGCCCTGGAAGACAGCAGTAGATAACAATTCAGTATTTCAGATCTTTTGATGGAAAAATTTACCTTTGAAATAAAAAAGAAATAGCAAATGGACAAGAGGCTTGAGAAACACATACATCGTTCTGGGTCCGGTTGCGGAGAGATTCAATGAGGTGGTTTCTGTCAAATCCCATATTGATAACTTCTTGCAGAATCTCCTCGTCAATCTACAGATGAAGCCAGCACTTTTATGCCTTTATCGAAAAAGGGGAATAGATGAAAATAAGAGTGTAGATACGTTAGGTTTACCTTTTTCGCCTGCTGCACTGTATCTGGAGGAGGAACAGCTAAATACCTTGGAAGATGAGCTTGGAACCAAGGGTGTTGCCGGATCTCAGGGATGGTTACTCGTTTCATGGGGTCGACCACTAGCATCCGTGGGATCAAATCTCTAGCACCAGCAGATAAATGGCTAGGTAGAGTATATATCCCTCCCTAAAGGACGAAAAGAGAGAAAAAACTCAAGCATTACTTCAAGAATGTTAGGGAAAAAGAACAAAAGGTCAAGTAACAGAACGTCTTTTGCAGTACCTTTATTTTCTTAAAAAGATTGGGAATGTTTTCATCATCAAACGGAAGAGTCCCACAGAGAAGAGCGTAGAGTATCACACCACAGCTCCAGACGTCTACTTCAGGCCCAGCATACAATTTGCCTGAAATTACCTGAAACAATTTACAGATATCGATTATACCAGATCTTTTTGAAACAATCCCTATTTATAGTGCTCCTTAGATACCTGAAGGTTGAAGCACTTACCTCTGGAGCAGCATAATTTGGACTTCCACAACTTGTCTTCAGAAAATGACCATCTCGCATTATATTGCTCAGGCCAAAATCAGCAATCTTTACATTGCATTTCGAGTCCAAAAGCAAGTTTTCAGGCTTAAGGTCTCGATGAACAACCATATTCCGATGGCAATATTCCACTCCTGAGATTATCTACATCATATCCAGGTCATGGCTAGTTTTTAACTCTCAAATATAATGTAATTCAATAGTTACTTGGAAAGTTACATGTTGATAAAAGGAAACATACCTGCTGAAAAAAGTTCCTCGCCTCGTCCTCCTGCAATCTACCCTTTTCTACAATATAGTCGAATAGCTCACCAGAGTTCACATACTCCATGACAAGATAAATATCTGTCGGAGTCTCTATGACCTCATAGAGACGGATGATGTGAGGATGCATAAACAGTCTCAAGATTTTGATCTCTCTCCTCACTGCATCAAAGAGAAAACAGAACGAACACCAAATGATTTCAAGGAAAGGAAGATGAAAAGAAACTATATTCCACAGCATCTTAATGTCACAACCGGAAACAAAATTAATTAAGATACTGTGCGGATACAAAAAATTGTACCTTTCTCCTCCATCTCCATGTTCTTAATTTTGCGACGATTGAGGATCTTGATTGCAACTTTATGCCCTGTCAATGCGTGCTCAGCTATCTTCACCCTACCAAAGGAACCAATACCAAGAGTTCTTCCGAGCTTGTAATTTGGTAGAATCGATTCCACCCCACCTCTTCCACCTGATCCATCCATTTTCTACACAGAGATGAACCACAAAGAAAAGCCAAAGCCCAAAAGAGCTTTATTAGATCTACTGCACAAGGTACAAAACAAACTGCAAACAGAAGAAAACAATTTTCACAATTGAAGATTCTGCGATTGATCGATCGCGAGGTAAGAGTATTGGATACTAAATTTCACTCGTCAACTCGTTTGAACATGAGACTTTTAGCGACAATAGGAACTTCGTCGTGAGTTAAACCAAACTTCAGTAGGTAATCGAATAAACCCTTTTGTATCCAATCCAAATCCCAGATTATTGCTCTTTTCACATTTCACCACTCAATTTCTTCGTTTTTTATAAGAAGTGGGGGACGCCAGATAGGATGAGAAAAAGACAACGAATTTAGAGTACAAACAAGTGAGAGGAACGTGCATAAAGATTTACCAACACTAACAGAGCTTAGAATAGCAATTTCAACTATCCCCAATTCGGAATAAGAACCCTAATAATCCAATCGCCGGATTTCTAGTAATGGATCTTGAGAAATGACGGGTTCGAGAACAACCAAGCACACGCGATTTGCAAGTTAACATCGAAAAGCGATAATTTGTTTCCGAAATTAGAAGATTGAGATATCCGAACTTACCAAAAATAAGAGACAGAGAATTCAGAACCAGAAATGCAGCAAGAAGACAAAGGACCTAAATTTCTGAGCTAAAAAGACCAGAGAAGCGAAATTGAGATTCGAAAATGAAGATCCAGATCAGCTTAACCCCAGAAATTGAGAGATTCTCCCCTATTTCTCTCCCCTCTCGCTCGCAGCAAAGAAAATATTTGATTTTTTTTTGTTTCCATAAACGGGTTAAACGTTAACCAAATTGCCCTCAGAGTTACACATAATTACAAAGAGTACCCCTATGCGGACGTGGCAAAGAGTCATCAGCTTTCATCTTTTTGCAAAATATTCTGTGTTTAGCAGACACTTGTGGTAATGATATTTCCGTTACTAATTAATTTCCTAATAATTTACTTTTTTTTTATTTAAAAGGTACTGAGAGATGTTTACGTATTTATTAATTTCCAAAAGCTTTGTCGGTTTGTCCCGTCTAAAACCGGTTTAGAGAATTAGTGACGAAAACGAAATCTCTTTACTGTAACAAGAAAAACCGCTTCATTCTCGGTTAGAGACGCAATGTACAAGAAAACCGGTTTAGTGTGTCCTTCCATCGGTTTAAGGGCTCAAACAGGGTATTTTAGTAACTATCATTGCTTCAGCATAAGCCATTTCAAAAGTAACTAAACATTTCTTCTCAGGCGTGATTTGAATGACGAAAGCGGAGGATCTTAAGGTGAGATGTCTCGTGAGTATTGCGATGCCGAAAGTGCAGGATCTCGGTAAGCAACGACGAGTTTCGAATAGAATTCAGACATGTTCTGTTCTCTCTCGTCTGCTTTGTCTTTGTTTACAAGACACTGCAACAGAAAAACATACAAAGGTTATGAGAAGAAGCTGTAATGGCAATAGAAACATAAGACTTTACGCTAAAATCCTAAGGATTATGCATTATGTTCTGAGATGATGAATTTGATTCAAAGTAGTCAGCTTTATGTTCCCAAACAGTTGTGTGAAAAGAGCAACGGTCTTCAAACCCATCTCTAAACCATTTACCTCGGTAGGATAAGATTTGAAATTTGGTAAGAACCGTCTCTGGCAGTAAATGCTGAAAAGGACGGTGAGAATCGGGAGGGGAATTGTTAAAGAAGATGCCAATGGAAGCTCTTTAAGCCCGAATAATCCGATTGCAATTATGTGCATTAGCACCAAAGAGAAGATAGTGGAGCTGTGTACGATTGGCCAAAACTTCCCACCAGTTTCATACTTAGCCGCATATACGTTTAGGAGCTGCGACACAAAAAGGACCCAAAAAGGTGAAGTTATTTACGACCACCAAGTTGTCATGAAACAATTGATTCATTAAGGCTAAAACGAATCAAGTGACAAGAGAATGGATTCTTGATGTAACGTTAGTGTCATGTCTTAAGCTCCAAAAAGACTTTCGGTTTTAAAGATGCTATTCGAGAATTTAGAAAAGGTATTACGCATAAAGAGGAGATAAAAGTGAGATTCCATAACAGAAAAGATGCCTAGACGATTCATAGGTTAGAGAGCAGGTTCCTATATGGCTTTATCAGAGTTTTGAGGAGCATCAATGGAGAATATACTCAGCATTGTCCAAGAGAATGCAATTGGAATCATTTTACTATTTTAAATTATTGGACACTCTCTACATAAAGTAAGATTGGTTTAGTTACCTGGTTACGGTAGATGACATATCCAAGACAGAAGTAGACCAACAAGAAGGGCAGTATCAATGGCGAAAGGAAGAAGTAAGTTGTACCGAGAAGTCCAAAAAAGAGAATCCTTGGGATTTCTTGGCAGAAAGGAGTCGAAGGGACCTCAAATTCTTTGTCATTTTCCTTGCTAAAAAGCTTCATCATAAAACTCGAGAGAAGAGGAACCAAACGGAAGATCTCCGACGATAAACCAGTCCATCCAGAGGTCACAACGTAAGATATAAAGAACGATGCCTGCACCATTAATTGAACATGATTCGTGGTCTGAAAACGAAATTGTGGAAAAACCTCAAAACTGGATTTTGTGTTTATTACCTGTGCTGGCACACCTGCAGCAAGCACACGGGGAATATTCTTAGGTTCAAGGAACACATTAACACGATAAAGAGCAGTTCCGGACAGTACATTTGCAAAGAAACTGTTCCATACGGTAAAGACTAAAAGTTTGATACATGCAGATTTCTCGATCTGGCTATGAGAAATGAATCCTTGCATTGAGGAAAGTAGAAGCATAATGGGTGGTACTATAAGAAGGAAAAGCTGAAAAATCAGACTCGGGAGATATCCCGTAATCACTTGACTCACAATTTTCCTGCAAACATATAAAAAAAGAAGAAGAGAGATTAGACCTGTTGTAGTTGGTTCAATTGAAACAAAGAACCCATATTTATCCAAATAGGGTTTTACTTACATATTTAGGACGGTTTTTAGAAAAGGAAACCAAGTCTCTAACTGGTGAAGATTAGCAAGACCTTGAACCAATGCAACAGGGAGAAGGTATATGATTAATAGAGACACAAAAGCCACGAATACCACCACATTGGAGATCCATCTTCTCACGAACGATGCGGTGAAAAATGGCCAATGAACATCTTGAGGCTCCGGGGCTTTCTCAGTTAGCCATTGTGTTGGATCTATTCCTTGCTGAATGTTTGATGCTATTGCAGCACCATGTCTTGTCCTAAAGGAAACGAAAGCGGCTGGAACTTCCTAAAAGGTTTTGCCAAAAAAAAAAAAAAGGGAATGAATATGTAGAAGAATGTAATGAATCACACAAAGACAAATTCTCACCTCTCCTGCTAATAAAGACTGTTTCAGTCTCATGTCGTCTTCTAACTTCTCGAGCTTCCTTTCGTAATGGTCAACCACATCAACTTTCTTCCCAAACATCCCTAAAAACCCATCCCGCTTAGACTTTTGGCGAGATATGCTTCCGGATTTTACTCGAGTAAGTTTCTTGTATAGCTTCTCAGCATCATTCTACAAGTGTGATTAAATATATGAAATCCAGATATATCAAAATTTAAGGCATTATAGAACCCTTAGTTGGTAGAAGCTTTACCATGAGAATCTTTAACTTGTCTGTACGATGAACCACTACATGAGAAAGATACGTGGAAGAATGATACTCCCTGAAAAAGCTTTCCACTGTCTCACTTATAGTGTTCCCAGACACAAGAGGGACGCCACTGACCAGAACTGTAAATTCTTGTGGCTGAGGCTTGGATGAATAAAGATGAGCAATCCGCTTTGATGAAATGTACTTGTGCTCCTGAAAAGGTAGTTGAAGCATTGTTTTATGTTCACATATAGGCGCAAAGGAGTAGAATGAATGGAAAAAAACAACAGGCTTCTTACATAGTAAAGTAGAGAGCAAACAACTGCCGTGAAGATGTATATTGCGCAAAAGTGAATCCACATCCTGAAGCCAAGCAAAACACATACAAGCATGAGATTGGTTAAGGATAATAAAAATTTGGGGCTCTGTTTAGGCATAGCTTCGATTTCTTACTTATTTGATCCATCGTTAACATTGGAAATGCTAAAGGAATCTAAAGACTTCTTTGGCAGGTCGAAAAACTCTTCAAACTCGGTACCCATATAATTCACTGGAAGAAGGATGAAGATCCCAACCACAGAAGCAAAGCTAAACACTCGCATACTGCCCCAAAAAAATGCGATAAAGTTTCACATCATTCATCCAAAAAAATGAAATATTCTTATTCTTTCAATTCAAACTTTAAGCAAATTCTGAATGAATCAATCACCTGAAGACAAAAACACGATTGAAGACCAAAGCATCTAAGCCAAGATTGGAGAGGATTTCCTCATTGGTAGGTTCCAATGCTCTTTTGACCCAACCTGCTGTAGGCAAAAGCCTCTCGAGGTTGAATGCATTTGACTGCTGAGACTTGCCTTCTTGAATAAGCCGTGGACCGTAGACAGTGACGTTACCAGGCTGCTTTCTCAATATTGAATACAACGTGAAAAACAGAAAACAGAGACCAAGATTGATTCCCACTGAAGTTAAAAGTGCTGACAGAATCATATCTCCGAAATTTGTGCCTTCCTAAACCAACAACAGGTTTGGTTTCACTTCCTTGGAAGTTATAAGTTTCAGCCTAACACTACACCAAGAGACGCCTGGCAATAAATGCAAATTGATTGTTAGGAGTACATAGAATCAAACTCCAAGACTCAGAACGATATTTGCTCTGCATTTGAATGAAATCAAACACAATATCGGAGCAAAGTGAAGAAGATATGTGAATATTGACACACACACACACACACAAAACGAATTTACAGTTGTGAAGAGCAAGGAGAGTAGGTTAAACCGGGTTAGGAACTGATACTAATACCATAAACCCAGAACCAATCTATGGAATCTAATAAACGTTTTCTAATCTGGATCAGATACAAGCAAGAGACGATTCTTCCAAAAGGCTGAAGCTTTTCGATCAAAAACCCCAAGAGAAACGAGGAGAAAAGATCGAACCTTTAGCGTGAATCAGTCAAGGCGGTGTTCTTCTTTTAAGCTCTGACCATACATAATAAGTCCTTGAAGCGACACGATACCAATTTCTGGTTTTCTCCATTGTTTAACCCAAAATTATATAATTTTGCGTCGGGATTCAAAAAAGTATCGATTTTGATAATGTGTCCGGAACTCAATAGATTTGAACAGTTAAATTAATAAATTACAGATATGTATTAGTCTTTTTTAATGTCAACTAAAATAAAATTAAGAAAATGAGAATCCAATTACGTTAGGTGGTCTTTACAAATGGACCTAGTAGAGGAAGGCCCATTAAGAAGTTCCTGAGGATCGAATTAAAGAACCAACTAAGAGACACGCGCATCTATAACGCGCGTAGAGCGCGTGTCGCATAATATCGCAAGACCTGGATTTTTATGTTTGTTTCCCCAGAAATTCAAAAATATTGAACGCCATAAGTCGGAGATTACATCCATCAAGGGACGAGACGTCGAGACTTATTATGAAACGTTTAAATTCACGAATAATTTCGTCTCATCTCTTTTTAGCCAAGGACATATTTTCTATGGTTAAGGCGATGAAACTACTATTGGAAAAAAAAAAAAAAAAAGAGAGATTGAATATGTTGCTGAGATCGGCAAAGCAAACTAAGTTGAAAAGGGAAAAAAGTGAAAAGACAAAGGCATTTGAGAATGCCTCTAATGTTGAAACGAAGAAGTAGAAATCTGAGAAGTGACCAATGTTCGAAGCCAAAGACCTTGAGGTTTCGAACGTTAAGTGTTCTTACCACAAAGCAATGGTTACATAACTTGCATTGGTCGCTCAGATGCAGCCTACTATATTATTTAAGGGAATATCTAAAAGGCGGAGACTTTTTTTTTCTCACAAAAGAATTAAATCGGATTTGTTAGCCAAACAAACATAAAAGTTCATGATTATTTTGAAACGGGAACAATAGTTCAAAGACATTATTAGTGTGACAGAAACAAGGAGAGAAATAAAAAGACAAAGAAACAGAGAAACGACAGCGTTTTGGGTGAAATATTGCAATTTCAGATGGCTTCGAGAGCTTGAAGAATGTCAGCTTTGACATCTTCAAAGTCTTCAACTCCAAAGCTGAAACGAACCAAGTTGTCTTTGATTCCATACTTTAGCCTCTCCTCTTGCGTCAGATCCCTATAATCAACCCACCCAAGTAAATTTAGTAAAAACCACCAATCGAAAAAGGTGATCGATTTTGCCAAAAGACTGGATATCACGGAAGCAGCATACATACCAGTAAGACATGATGGCGGGTTGGTCCACGATGCTTTCGCAACCACCAAAAGATGGTGCAATGTAAGGAATCTTGAGAGAATCCACAAACTTGATTGTAGTTTCAAGGTCTCCATCAATCTACTCGAGAAAGACAATCACGGTTTTGAGGATCATTTTACTCTTAATTAGATGCTAAATCTTGACTAGAGAGTGGTTGATCATTACCTCGAAACTGACCACACCTCCAAAACCAGTCATTTGTCGCTTGGCGATGTGATGCTCTGGATGACTTGGAAGGCCTGGATAGTACACATGACTCACCTGCAAATTTAAAAAAAAAAAAAGCATCGATTTTACGGTGTTTGTGTCAAGAAATTCAAAAAGTAACCACAAGAAATATTGCATACCTTAGGATGTGCCTCTAAAACTTCGGCCATCCTTAAGGCAGTGGAATTCTGTTGCCGTACACGAAGATGCATTGTCTTCATGCCTCGGATGATTAGGTACGCAGCGTTCTGTTAACAAAGGTTTTATGAGATTCATGAAATAAAGGTATAATAAGAGAAATTCATGAGATGGACAGGTGTTTCACCGGGTTAAGTGTGCCTCCCAACACATGATGCAGATTGCGAATTTCTGATATCACCTTCATTGAGCCACAGATGCACCCAGCAAGAACCTAAGGCAAGGAGAAACAATTTTTTGTAAATAAACTATACAACCACCGAGGGCTCTTTTGATGTTTAACAATACTTGCAACATTATTTACTCACATCGTTGTGTCCTCCGATGTACTTTGTAGCAGAGTGCACGACAAGATCAGCACCAAGAGCAAGGGCTTTCTGATTCAGAGGTGTTGCAAAAGTGCCATCGATGCAAACAAGAGTTCCCCTTTTGTGGCATATTTCTGAAACTAGCTCAATGTCGACACATCTAAGGAATGGGTTTGTCGGCGACTCAGTGAAGAACAAAGAAACCTGTAGACCAGTTGAATGAAGTTGTTCAGACATGCACTATTTCCAACTCTACGAACGAATACGTATGCACAATATGTCACAGAACTGACTTTGTACTTATTCACAGCAGCTTCAAGCCCCGCGATATCAGCAGGATCAATCACAGTGACCTGGACATAAACATGATGTTAATCATTCAAGTAATGGATCTCTGTGGGTTCTACAGTTTCGAAAATCAGAGAAACTGAAATTGACACTATGAAGACTGTAATTAAAAATTTGGTTTCAGTGGGTTCTTACAGTGATCCCCAACTTGGGAAGAAAATTCTCCATGAAGATTCTTGTCTTCCTGTAGCAATCTGTAGTAGTAACGATGTGTCCACCAGCAGGAACCAATGCCAAAAGCATAACAGTGCTTGCACACATCCCAGATGCCATAACCAAGGTTGATTCAGCACCTTCAAGTGCACTACACAATATATTAATCAAAAGCATTAAGAACATAATCCAAAAGAAGGCAAGTGTTAATTCTAAAAGACATTTAAGATAATATAATAATAACCTTATCTTCTCCTCAAGTACCACAGTCGTAGGGTTTCCATAACGACCATACTCGAAACTTATACTCCGTTTCTCCTACAGTGATTCGAGTTTTTAAGCAAAAAAAAAGTCAGTGTATCTTGTCAAGAATTAGAATTGCAACAGATTCTTCCAACCAATGATTAGTAAGTTAATCTATTTAATGAGTCGCCAAAATCAAATCAGTGTATTATTATTATTTCCATAAAAAGAACAGACTTGATCAACGACATAAACGCACCTTGAAGTCAATAAGCTCAGCAGTTTTCTTGAAGAAGTATGCAGATGTATTGACTACAGGAGTAGTGATAGCATCCGTGACTATACCACGACCTAATCTCTCGCCTGTATAACATCATAAAACAAATAAAATCTCCAATGAAATTCAGAAAAACCAAAGAGAAATGTCTCCGATGAAATGAAAAGGGAGAAATGGATCTAGGTGTGGCGTACCAGCATGAACAGTGAGGCTCCCATCGAAGCTCAAGAATGAAGGTTTCGAATCCTTCAACTGTACACTACCTATCTCCCTAATCCCCTCGGCCACCACAACCTCCTCGTCGACGCCTTTCAGCACGACGGGAGGAACGGCAGCCGTGGGGGCGGAGGCGGCGGCGGCTGCAGCTGCGGCGGAAGAAACCGCAGTAGCAGAGGAGGCAGCCGCCGCCGCCGCCGATGGTAACCCGGAGGCAGGGTTGTTGGACCACTTAGCCGCCACGATCTGCGCAACACCGATGTTGCTACAGTTTCTGCGGGCTTTGATACTGAGCTGACGGACGAAATTAGGAGGAAATCTCAAGATCATTGAGGAGATTCGACCGTCGCCGGTGAATGACGACGAAATACCGGCGGTGGCATTGAAACGGCGGCGAGATGATCCTCCGACCGGAGAACCGACGAGATCTGGATCAGAACGGCATTGGAAGCCAGGGATGGAGGTTGGGGAAAAGATCGTAGGGCACTGAAACGACGAGACGGCCATTTTCTCTCTGTTCTCTTCTCTTCTCTCTCTCTCTCTCTCTCTCTCTCTCTCGGGAATGGGGTTTGGTTAAAGATGCGTGAGGGCTTTCTCAATGGGCGGGTTTTTAACTAGCCAAACTTCTTGTCGTTTTGCGTCTCGGTCACTTAACCACTCCTTGGGTTTAGATTAACTTAACCAAAATCCAAACTAAACCATGGTTTTACTTTTTCATTTCTTTTCTAATTTTCTACGTTACAAAAATAGAACACGGTTTATCTATTTGTCAATTTTTACAGAGGATTATTACTGTAAACAAAATAAAAACAAATAATTATTGGAATTTACAGAGGATAATTACTCTAAAAAAATAAAAATAAAAAACAAAATATTCTGTTTAGCAACTGCACCAACAATAATATAAAGTTAAAGTGAAAATAAGTCCACTAGAATGTGTGGGATAATGGTCAGGGTCCAAAGTTTTTTAGAACACCATCACATTTAACTAAAAGCATTGTGTGGTGCATAATTTAGAATTTTTTTAATGTTGCAAGGAAAATGGTGAAAATAAATTATGTTAACAAACAAAAAAATGATTTAACTGCTACTGAATAAAAGAAAAAAACATAGGAAAATAATCAAAAGTTATTAACGTAATCATTATATATGAATCAACTGAGGATTGAAAAAAATACAATTTGTATACCGTTTTTTTAAGAAGTTCAAAAATATTAATCCACGATAACAGAAGAAAAAAATATTAATAGACATCAATCTCTTTCGTAACTCTGAGCTTAATAATGGTCATCCAATAAAAAATAATGTTGATCTTATTACAAAATAATTTATACGAAGTTTATTAAGTTTATTTACGGAAATGTCACTTCAAAATTGTGAACGCGTGTTTTGAGACATAAGGGTAGGTCGCGTTGCTTTGATTATGGATTTGGATTAAGATTTTATTTATATTTAGTAAAGAACACAATAATAAACTATTTCACATAAGAATCTGATTAGTAAATATGTAAATGATAGAATCACAAAATAGCAAAATGGAATGACAAACTTATAAGCAAAACAGCTTAACAAAAAACTAAGTAATAGTGGTTTTTCTTTAATAATTGTTGATATCAGAACAAAAACAAAAAAAATTTAGAAAAAGGAATCATGTAATTGATCGAAACAAATATAATCGTTAATTTGTTTTATCATTTCATATGTCATCATTTATGATATGACACCACAATTAAAAATCTTAAGAATATATCATGTTCAAGTAGACACTAGCTAAAATCGGTCATAGATTGTAGCATATAAAATTTGGGTTTGGGATCTCAGCTATATATAAAATCATAATAGTTTTTTTACCCAAAAAAAAAACATAATAGTTAGTAACTACTAGTTACAACAGATCAGCTGGTTGATATTACAAAAGTCTTTTGTTAAAAGTTTCCGGATTCAAATGTCATAAGTATTACTTCTCATGCTTTCAGAGAATTTTGTGTTTTCAGAGTTTTGAAAACTGTAGGGTGGCTCTCACTATACTGTAGACTCAATAATCAATTAAAAAGATTTGATTTTTTTTTTCTACGACTAATAATTTCAATCCAGAAACGTTCAATCATTTACAAGGACTTATAATCCACCTCTAGTTGATGATAGCCATTGGACCACAAAGTCTTATTAAATTTTGTATTTCTTTATATATATATTTAAAAAGTATACAAATTATTCTTTAAGATATCATCCATCCACCAACAATGGAATTAACTTAACCGAAAACTACGTGGCCCACTGAAGTCTAGTGTTGATCGTTGAATGTTGATGAATACTATAGTAGTCTTTGAGTATTATTATGATCTTTGAGTCAGATTTTCATTTAGATGTCTAAAGACATAAAACACACTTATATATACTAATTAAAGATAAGTATGAACTAGTAGTGACTGATCGGTAGTGATTTTAGAGTCTCCAAATTGGAGTATTAATTACGTATGTGATGATCATTCAACCTAGATATAGAGCGCCATACATTCAAAAACCATCTAATATGAATATTCAAAAACCAAATCATACACTTATTTAAATACTCGTATCAGTTTGGTTTTTATTAACTTGATAAAGTTGTAGAAAATGAAAGAGTAAGAAAAAAGAAGGCATTTTAGAATGCCTCTATTGTTGTGAGAGACCTCACTGGAAAGAGTCAGAGACAGAAGCAGCATGTGTGTGTGTCCAATGTTCGAAGTCACGACCTTGAGGTTTCAAACACAATGTGTTCTTACCACAAAGCAATGACCACATTGGTCGTCAAGAAATAGCCAATTATTTACTTTAAACTAGTATCGAGGCAATCTTCTTTCTTTCTTTTGTGTTCTCAGTTTGAATTCAATATCATCTCGCTACAATTTCGTTTTTTAGGGAAAAACTTTAGATAAAATCACTAATCAGATCTCCCTAGCTTTCTTTGCGAGGTTTCAAAAACGGTAACACATACAATCTGGTTGGGGTTTCAGATCAATTTTTTTGGGTCGGTTTAAAGTTTAAATCCAGTCTGGTTAAGTCAAACCGAAGGTTGAGCGGTATTTACACCCCTGGTGATGAATCAATCAGTGATAACTAACTATCAACTAACACTTTCGATTGCAATCTTTGGTTTCGATAGAATCACAATAGGTTCTAATCAATCTGGTTAAAATGATAAACGGATGGTGTTTATTGAATAGCAAAGCACCAAAAGGGAACTCGGGTTTAAACCAAAATGGTATATGATTGCTTTTTCAGACAAAAGGTTTTGTTCTTCTTCGTCAAGGAAGAAAAAAAAAAACAGAAAAATCGGAAAAATGTCGCCGAGTGAGATATATAGCTCACGACGAAACAGCTACATTTGGAGATAACAGTCACTTGGCTTCATCTTCTTATTGTGAAGGGAGAGAAGAGTTGGTTTAGTGATGAGCCTTGGCTTCCGCCTTAATCTGTGAGTTCTTCTTTATCTGCACATGATAAAGCATTTTGTTGGTATCACTTAGCAAATCACATCATAGAAAGATTAAGAGATACAACTGTGAACAAATGAATTCTTGTACGCTGAAATATCAAATGTCCAGAGATTCAGAAAAAAGGAGAATTGGTCTCTAGACAATAAAATGCTCAGGAAGTAATCCGAGGCTTGACATGTATAACTATCTTCTTAGGGTTTAGAAACCAGACTTACACTCACTAATTTATGCTTCAAAAAGGCAAATATAGTTACATTGCAAATATAAACAATGTTCAATCAATAAGAAAATCTTCGACCAAAAATCAAGTAGATAACGATCATTCAATGAAATATGAGATCAGAACTCAGATATAATTACGGGACTCAAAGTTTGTGTTACTAGCAAAAAGATGACCTACACAAAAGGAGCAAAGTAGCATACTTCAATTCAGGTCTCTAATCAGATAACTATACAATGATACAACAAGTAAAATTCTGCTAATAATCAAGCCAGAAAATCAAAACTTCAAAGTATCATTCACGCAACAATGTATATCATATATGATTCGATCGAGAATTCCATGTTCCCATCAATTTTTAAAAGCCACAATCTTCCATTATACAATGATGGGAACTGTCAGAATCATGATGTTAAAACCCTTTCAGACATCAACAACAGATCATGTGTCCCAGATTATTCGAGAAATTTGATAGAAACAAGACAAGGAAGATAGAGGTGTACCTTCAAAGCCTTGAGCTTCACGTTCCCGTAGATGAGACCCAGCCCAAAAGCCGAAGCACGAGCCACCTGATCGACACAAAAGACGATGATGAACTCAAACCAAAATTCTACAACTCAAGACGAGTCAAAGATACAGATCGAGAAATCGGAGAAAGAGAGAGAAGAGAGAGATTGTTACCAGAGCAAGAGTGCTGCTACCGGAGTAAAGTCCTGGAGGCGGCGCCATTGATAAGATTATCAGTAGTTCGTCGGCAGAGAAAAACCCTAACCCCAAATCGATCGAATCTTCCGAAATCTCAGATTCGCGAGGAGTGAGATGAAAGAACAGTGCTCCTTTGTCTCCGTCTTCTCGGAAAACGAAATTGTTGGGCTTTATATGGGCCTTAATCAATATCTCTTTAACATTGCTCAGGCCCGTATCGACAGTCCCTAAATGTAAATTACGCTCAATTTTCCATGCACACTTATTAATGATTTGATAAAATAATAAGGGAGATTTATTGGTTCATGGATTTCAATGGATTTGGAAATTCGGATAAAATTTAGAAATCTTTGCAGAATTCAATGATTTTAAAATCAATAAAAGTAAATTTGAAAATTAACCAAAGTGGATTGAGAAATCATTCCAATGGATTTAGAAATAATCCAAATTGGATTTCAAAATCATCAAAAATATATTTCAAAATTAAATTAAAATTTTTTTATGAGAAGAAAAAATATATTTTTCTTATGATAAAATCAAATATTGTAGAACTTTTTAATTACATGGTTTTGGATATTTTTATTATGGAGTTTTTATTATATGATAGACATGTTTTTTTATATTTGTCAATATTTAGTGTTGATGACCATGAGAGCACTAGTAAAAATAAATTCATTTGATACATATTCACAGTTCTTTGTAAATGGAGACATCAAGAATAGAAATAGGAATGATATTTTTTATCAATGAAAAAATGATATATTGTATTCTATGCAAATCAATTCAAAATAACAAGGTTTGACTAAAGATTTAATCCTTTATATTTTTAAGTGAAATCCACTTACAAATCCACTCAAATCCAATATAAAACTAAATCCATGTTCAAATATTTAATATTGAATAAAGGGTGATTTCAATTAGTATTTATAAATGACAGAACCAATAAGACGTGATTTTGAAATTGATTTTAAAATCAATGATTGAATAAGATCCCTGATTTTGAAATGAATTTTAAAATCAATGATTGAATAAGACCCGATTTCAGTTGGATTTCTAAATCCATTAAAATCCATGAACCAATAAACCCCCCTAAATCTAGTGTTATAAACAGAAAAAAGAGATGGAGGAATTGATGTGTATTATTCTAATGAATAAGAGATCCTTTATATAGGAATACAATAAGAGAGTTTTACTTGGGGACAAAGTAAAACCTAAGATATAAGTAAATCTAGAAGGTTCTAGAATATGGGCCTATAATGGATATCTATATAATAATTCATAACATTCCCCCCTTGGATGTCCATTATACAAAATATTTTGTAAAGCGCGTAAGATGCTGCCTCATTAAAAACCTTACTAGGAAAACCCAATGGAGAAAAACCATAGATAAGGGAAAAAGAGTGCAGCGCGCATTTACTCCCCCTTATGACTGCATGACTTGAAATCTTTGAGATGACGCACTCCAGTATGATAGACTAGCTTCTTGAAAGTATTTGTTGGAAGCGCCTTGGTAAATAGATCTGTCAAATCTTCACTTGAACGAATCTGTAGCACATGTACATCGCCATTCTTCTACAATTCATGGGTCTTGGAGATAATTCATCTTGATCATTATCTTTACTTATCTTGTTCTCATTAATATATGATGAAGACTTTGGAATAGTGATAGACTTTTATCATTCGAATATTCTTCCTTAGATGTCTATCATTTGCGTGTTCTTTGTTGCCTCATTAAAAACTTTAGTTAATTAAAGATTGAGAAACGATTGTTTTATAAATAAGATTCTAGATATGCGAATGATGAGTGACGTGATTTAAAGAAAATCACATCCATCTAAAACGAGTCATATCATATGAATCCAAAACAAGCCACAATCGATAGAATCTAAGAACCATGAACATGGTTTTAATATCGATAGGTAATACTTCAATTAAGTATCGATATAATTTGGATCCATTATTACAAACCATGAGTTGATAATAAACATGGTTTGAAATCGGATTGAAGAATACCTCGTAGCTCAAGCGGCTAGGGTTTCATGCTGATAACGTGTTATAAACAGAGAAAATAGATGGAGGAATTGATGTGTATTAATCTAATGAATAAGAGATCCTTTATATAGGAATACAATGAGAAGGTTTTACTTGGGGACAAAGTAAAACCTAGGATACAAGTAAATCTAGAAGGTTCTAGAATATGGGCTTATAATGGGCATCCATATAATAATTCATAACATCTAGAAACTATGGTTTAAGAACAACCCATTTTTTTTGGCATCGAAAAATGATTTTTTATTTTTTTTTATTGAAATTTTATAAATTTAATAATTTCTAGTTTAACGAATCTATTATCTTGTTTTCGTTTTTTTTTTTATTTTAACTATTTATCAGATTCTATATATATAAAGTTAGATTTTCTCTCTTCTCCTTTCGCCACATCAGCATCCACAAGTTATCATTCAATTCGTTTGATATATTATCTATATAATTTAATTAATTAAAAAATTAACTACATTTCATATCAAGCTATTCAATAGTGAAAAGAATTTCAAAAGTCATTTTTCATAATTTATATCATAAATTTTAAAAACTTTAATATAATTTATTTTGAGGTTGAATTTCTCTATCGAATAAATATATTAGTTGAATGAATGTTATTTGATCAAAAGTCAAAACTAATAATATACAAGATAACGAATTTAAAAAATAATTTAAAATGTTATATATATTAGAAAACTAATTTATTCCAAAATATAAACTAAACCATTATTTTTTAATAATGCAGTATTATAGTATTTTTAAATATATAGACATTTTTTAGTATTAATATATTGACGAAATAGAAATGTCATGCCTCATATTATATATCAAAAAATTGAAAAAAAATTTCAGCATAATTTTAGTGATACTAATATACTCCACACTTTATTATAGTAAAACTCAAGTATACAACATTTTAATTAGCATTACACAAAACTACTATGAAATAAACACAAATACCTTACACTTATACATAAAAATTAGTAAAATACATAATCAAAATAATCATAAAATAAAACCAGCAAGTAATAACATACACGAAAATATAAACCAAATCAAAACAATTATCAATTATTATAGAATACAACATGGTAAAAAAATAACTTCATAAACAATCATCATGTTGAAAAAACAATAATTCATCAATGGATAGATCGATAACATCAAAATAATATTAAATAAAATAATGCGGCGAAAAAAAAAAAAGATATACCATAAATAACGAAAACAAACAGAAAACAACAAATATATTAGAATAATTTAAACTATCAAACTCTAGTGATTATAAAGAAAAGGACATGAATCTACCAAGCATTTAATTTTCTTTCTTTTACTCGACATGCAAAGTGTTGCTTTTACTACAGGCTCATCATTCACATTTCTTACATAAAAAATTAAATTAGGAATGGGTGTCAAATATATATTTTTTTTAAATTAGGAATGTTAATTTACATAATTAGATTTTTTTGTTTATTTGATCTATAAGTTAATATTTATTAATTCTAACTTATAGAATAATGTCTGTTTTTAAATTATATTGTAGTAGTAAAACTATTAAAATGTATCGAAATAATTTCGTTGAACTCAATCTAGCATACTCAATAATCAAGATAAAAGCATAATATATAAATTTCAAAGAATTGGAAATAGATAAGCTACCATGCAATTATGCAAAAAAATTATGCAAATACCAAAGCATGGGTACATAATAATTGTTTGTTCGTGAATATGGTCATTGTCATAAAATCTTCATCCAAATACCATAATTTAATTATGAAAAAAAAAATTAAAGATAAGTAAAAAAGTATTGGAAAACTATCGACATAACAATGTGAGAATTAAAAATGATTGGAGAAATCACTGTGGACCCTTAGATCAGAACATAGTCGGGGAATCGGACGGTGAGGAGGAATCAACCAAGTTGAGAATGCTATTCCAGTAGTTCTTGTTATCCTCATAGTAGTTATACTCGTTCCCGTTGACCACGACGGCCCCGGCGACTGTCGCCTCGTCGTTTTTAGCGGTGGAGAAACTCCGACCGATTGAATCGGCGAGAAGGAGGCTCGTGAATCCTTCTTCGATTCCTTCTGTCGGACAGTTGATTTGCCTCATCCAGTCGTGGTCGGAATCTTTGACATCGGAGGAGGTGGAAGAAGAGACGCCGAAACCAATCGTATTCGGAATTCCTGAGGAGTCGTTGTTTCTGTCTCTGTTCTCCGTTGGGATTCCTCCTAGAGGCGTAATCACCAGAGGGAGATTCTCGGAGAATGTCACCGTCGATGTCGGAGATTCAAGCAGCTGTTGATCTCCGTTTCCTGTAAAAATGTCCATTGATACATTACCAAAACCAATGAAATCTTGCACAGCTTGAGTTTTCAAGATCAATCTCTCTCTCTCTTACCTTCGTTTGGTTTTGTCCAATTTGTTGATGTTTTGAGAGTGAAGCAATGATTGGGAGCTGGTTTGTTATTGTTGTTTTGGTAATGCTGTAAATGGAGAAGCTTTGATTCTCTAGCTAGCCTTGCTTCAGCTTCGAGCCGAGCACTCTCCCATTGAGCCATATGGCTAAGTGTGGCTGCGTTCTTGGATTGACCTGTGGGAGACAAAAGAGTCTCGTTTTTGTGCTTGTGGGTCACTGGATCTATCCCCATTTTGACCAGACGTTTCTTCAAGTGTGTGTTCCAATAGTTCTTGATCTCGTTGTCTGTCCTTTTCGGTAAGTGAGTTGCAATCGCTGACCATCTATGAAAATCAGGACACACATCAGAGATCAATTTGGCTTAAAAGCGCAATCACAACAGAGATTGTGAGTGAATCACCTGTTTCCGAGGAGAGCGTGAAGTTGAATGATGGTTTGTTCTTCTTGTACAGTGAATTTGCCTCTTTTGATGTCAGGTCTTAGGTAATTAGTCCATCTGAGCCTGCAGCTCTTTCCGCACCTTTGGAGACCTATCAGGAGTGGGAAGATATAAGGAAGGTTTGATCAGAGATAGAAGATAAAGGAATGTGGTGGTTTGTGGAAGAGGAAAGAGCAGAAAATGTGGAAGTTACCGGCTTTCTCAGGCAAAGAACGCCAGCTTCCATGGCCATGTTCTTCAATGTAAGCCAAAAGTTTCTGATCCTCTTCTGGTGTCCAAGGCCCTTTCTTCAACCCGGCCTTATCACAGCACGGCGACCTTCCCATTATTTGCCACAAATTAGGCTAATCTGCTGAAGGAAAGGCTTCTTCTTTTTTTTTTTTACAAAAAAATATCTTCAATCTGATCCACGATGTAATGTACTATATGAGATAGTAGTCATTACATGATGATGATCATGATAATCACAAAAGCTGCTCTCTTGGCTTGAGTCTGATTTATAGAGGGAGAGACACAACAGAAGATGTCTCTGTTTAGGTTCTGTAAGCGCCCCTTTTCCCGGTCTTTGACATGGATTGGCATTCAATTAGATGGGGCCGAGATAAATTATTACCTTTGGTGTTCCAACACCTTGATTTCCTTGCAAAGACTCAACAGAGCACCCAACAAAAGTAGCCATCTTTAC
Source organism: Kernera saxatilis (assembly GCA_900406395.1). Classification (NCBI taxonomy): domain Eukaryota; kingdom Viridiplantae; phylum Streptophyta; class Magnoliopsida; order Brassicales; family Brassicaceae; genus Kernera; species Kernera saxatilis. The sequence continues at coordinate 30,612 of OVAY01000266.1, read as the reverse complement.
CTTGGAATTGCACCTGTCACAACACAAGGTAAAACAGTTCATTTCAGAAACCACGAGTAAATTTTCAGGTCAACATCTATCCATAGCTCTCACTTTGAAATCCCTAGGATAATGCAATGCCATAGAGAATAATGTTTTCTTCATCACACTTAATCAAAGTCTTTGTGGTCCGTTTATGATCTCGAAAAAGCTTTGACATTTAAACCATTCTTGTTATTATCTGCTGGTTTCTCGCGTCATCGACAGTGTCTGATCTCTTCATGTTCTCACTCGAAATGTCCTCATCGGTTTTTCGGATCAAAACCCATTTAAACTAGCTACAAAACTTAAACACTTCTCATTAAATCTCAACACTTTTATCTTACACTAAGGTAAAAAAAGATGCTCAAGGTTTCTTATCACAGGTACCCTAATAAGGCTGGTTTCTTGAAAGCTTCAAAGTCCTTATTGTTTTCTCTCTCTTGGCCATAACTAGTTACCCTAATTAGTTACACTACTTTATAAAAAAAAAACGTGTTCATTGATTTTTTTTTTTTTTTTTTCACATTTTTGTTAGCTTTTACTAGAAACTCCACAATAGTAAATGCTGTTAAATGGCGGTGAAGAAGAGGAAGCTGGCACTATAATGGGAAAAGCAAATCAGACAGAGAAGATTGATGATATTTGGAGTAACTTGGAACAAAAAGTCTTTATGATCTATAAACCACAATTATAGAAGAGAAAAAAGGGAAAATGCAAAGTTGTTGCAAGTAAGTAATTAATTGGTTGCTATGATGGCATTAGCATAGACTTCTTCTTTATTCGATTAGTCATTGCTCGGAAAATGGTAAAATTCTTCCTGTGGAAGCAACAATCTTATGCCAACACATCTACACTAAATGGTCATTCTCTCTAAAAATTTTTAGATCAGAAAACTATGACCGTGGTCAACACGAATATATTTGAAATGTTTTACTGTGTCATAGGTATGCAAGCCACTGTAAATTTGGAAGAGAAGATTCTAACCTTATAAATGAAGAGAGTAAGCACATTTGTGGTGGGGAGCAAGAAGAAAGGAGATGAAAAACCTTTCCTTGTGTGATCCTTCACCATTAAATGAAAGTCCCACTAGCTGAGACACTGTTCTTGGTGCTGACACTCATCAGAAGATCTATTTTTTCACAAAGATGAACAAAAATAGACAATGAATGATCAAAAGCATCCAGAAACTTAACCACCAAAATTGCTTATGGTTAAGGTCAAAACCAGTATATTTTGTTTACCATTTAACCAGCAGCAAATCACAAAAGCTAAAAATTTGATCCCACATGATTTTGCAACTACATTTCTCATCAATCTAGCTGCAAACCGATTAACTTAGATTAACTCAGAATTGATACCTTATTTCTCAACGGTCATCAGGCACAGTGAGCTTTTTACCAAAAAAATTGAGTTTTTTTTTTTATCATACATGGTTTGGATAGTTTACAGGCGATCAAATGTTGTCGACAAAGGTAACTTTTGCTGCCAAGAAAAGTAGACGATTTATGGTGGTGACGGTGACATTAAAGAGATTTTACTAGACCAAACAAAGAAAGAGTATCATAGTGTGTTCCATGGTAGCAAAGATAGATTTATTGAGGTGGGCTCCAAGCTTGAAGGGAGAGAAGAAAGTATCTTCATCGACTCAAAGATAAACCATAAGACAAAATCATAGGCCCAAAGAATTCTACCAATAAAAAATCATATTGGCTGCAAAAGATATAAAGGACAATGGGGACACCACTTTAAATGTCTTGCTGATTTCATATTGCCAGCTTCTTCTCTTTTATGGTCCAAACAGTTCTCGGCAAGCTTCATAGATGATGATGCCACTTGTCAAAATCACATCCATCCACGTAGCTGAACCTCCCTAGCAAAAATGAGAGAAATAAGAACCAATGAGCCAAGAAGAGGGGCCAAAGCTTTTAAAGTCAACTGATCATAACCATTTTCTTTTTTTCATGATCAGTTTTTGGACCAGAAATAATTGGATATCATCATAGTTTCTTAAATTCCCACATTAATGCTCCAAGTCTTTTGCATAAGAACTACAAGTCACACGCATGAAAAACCAGTAAATAACAAGTAACACTCATGATAAACCACATCAATGCTCCAAGTCTTTTACCTCAAACTGTTTGAATTTTTTCATAGGATAACTATGTTAAGGAAAAAAACTATGTAAAACACTGCTAGACTAGCTTAGTAATTATTGAACTCAAGACATACGCATGCAGAACCTGTTTCATATGTTCCCAACTTTTGTAACCTGTCACTGGATCCAGACATTCCTTGCTTATTCTCAGTTAAACCATCTCTCAGTAACAATAACTCATCACTATCTAACCCGAACTTGCTTGTTCTAAGTTAAACCATCTCTCAGTAAGTTATGCTCCAACCTTTCATCACTTTCTTCAGCAATACATAACCAAATCATCCAACTAAAAGTCAACAAAAGAAGAAGGAACCAAACAAGACAACTTTCATCTTAAGCACAGCAGGTCAAGCATAGGCAGTACTTGAGAGTACTTACGGCAATTTAGAAATAAACTGCAACAAACTTAGTACAGTGTTGAAGATTAGTTAGTAATTCAATTAAAACTGTATTAATGGATGAGTCCCTTCACAAATAGTTGAGACTATTAAGACCCTCTCGACCAGGACAACAATAATATGACTTCAATCCAATAAAGAGTAACTAAGGATGTGAGATTTAACTGACAGTTGGTTCATGTAGGGCCAAGAAACAGCTCAAAGTTGTGAACTTTGAAGTCCCACTTCTCTATGACCACATCAAAGTGCTCTGCTTTTTTCGAGTTTAATTTAGAATTTCTCTAAAGGGTAGGACAACTTGAGCAAAATCTCTTCTCTTAGCCTCGGCAAACAATTCTACTGAGAAGATGACAACCAAAGAAAAGAAAAAAAAAACCTAAAGTTTCCTCTTTGAAGGTGATGTAGGATCCGATATACTCCTCATCACAATCTACTGCAAAAATGGAACAAACGAACTTGTGACGATCAAATTGTTGCTTAACAGATATCTAAAATAAAAACCGTAAAAAAACACTAAAGAATCGATTTGCACGGTCTAACACAACCTCACCAATCAAATCGTAGTTCCAATCACAAAGCTTATTAATCTGTGAGAATCGATAGGGTTTAGAGAGTATGTAAGGGGGTCTAGTTATTTCTTAACGGCTCAAATTTTGGTAATGTTGCCAACAATGTTCGAATCTCTAACGAGAAGAGTTTTAACGTTAGCTGAAATCATGATCCATCTGACCTATAGAAAATTCTCTATCCATTTTACAGAAAAGTATCATAAATTATACCATAATACCATAAAGTGACAAAATTATTACTGTATTATTTTTTTTTAAAAAGAAAAGAAACAAAAAGAGAAAGCCAAAGCATAGTGTGGTAGACCGTCGAGGATTAGAGAGTAAAGATAGTTAGATGTTTCTTTTAGGAGAAACCATTTTTTTTGTTCAATAGCTTAACTATTTTTTTTCAGATATTGAATTGACATATAAAAAAAGTAATTCAATAACTTTTTGTTTGTTTGTCGATGATGATATATGGTTAAGATTTGAGAGGAATCAAAGTAAAGATATTAAGAAAATTGAAATGGAATACAATTTTTTCACTCAAACTATATGGGGGAAATATGGACACAATATAAATATTGGGGGGCGATTTGCAAAATTTGCCTGATATTTTAGCTGTATAGTTCCGATCAGAATAAGCTCAGAGAATCGAGGGTCCTTGATCTGTGTGATCGATTACAAATCCGATAAGTATTAAAGGCCTTACCGGAGATGTCGAGCTCAGGCCAAACTCAGTTCCGCTATACACAGACGCCGTCGAAGGTGGTGCACCTTCGGAATCTGCCATGGGAATGCGTCGAAGAGGAGCTCATCGACCTATGCAAACGATTCGGCAAGATCGTGAATACCAAGAGCAATGTCGGCGCCAATCGCAACCAAGCCTTCGTCGAATTTGTGAGCTTTTTTCTCCGATCTTTTATTAATTTCCCTTTCCCCAATCCCCAATTTCTGGTTCCTGGGATTTAGTTAGGAAAGGATAAAAGAGAAATTGGAACTGCTTGCTGGTTGAAATTGAAGCCCTTACCCACGAAAAATTAAGACCTATAATCGAAGCTTCCTTGAACTGTAGTATCTCACTAGGAATCATCACCATATCGAGTAGGTTTCTGAAGCTTTAAGTTGTGAAATCTATGCTCGACTCTTCTCGCTGTTCGTTCCTTCCTTTCTCGCATTTTCCATATCGTTTTGGCGATGTCTGTTGACATACCATTATTTTGCTTTTCAGGCTGACTTGAATCAGGCTATATCAATGGTTTCGTATTATGCTTCATCTTCAGAGCCCGCTCAGATTCGGGGGAAAACTGTCTACATTCAGTACTCAAATCGGCATGAAATTGTAAACAATCAGAGTCCTGGAGATGTCCCTGGAAATGTCCTGCTGGTTACCTTCGAGGGAGTGGAATCTCACGAAGTGAGCATCGACGTAATCCATCTGGTAAGTGCATCAAGTTGATTTTAGGATTCTGGCTTACCTAGCACTTTGATATTGCTTCCCAAGGGGGCGATCAACTCGGTAATGGCTCCGTGAGCTTCTTTCATTTATTATCAATGGGTATTTCTCAGTGAGAATTGGTTATATTTGATAAAAGTTGAGATTGATGCTTTTACATGGGTGAGGCAATACATGAGGCAGTATGTTGTGCTTCGAGCAGATGAATATATAGAAAAAGATTTAAACTTGTTAAGCAAACTTCTTTGAGTTTTTACTTAGACATACTATTCCAGTTACAAATTTACAATATATCAACATTAATGAAATGCTCGAATCACAGATGTTGATGCCTCTTTATTAAAATCTTTCTGGAGCAAATAGTATCGTGTTCGTCATTCTCCTATCTATGGTCTATCATGCCCATAAGTGGACAGGTGTCACTCTGTACTTATCTGGGCTTCTCTTTTTTAGTCCCAATCCGGGAGCATTTTGAGTTTCTTTCGACTGATTTGGTTCCCTTAGTTATTCTCCCTCCACTGTATTATGGTCATGACTCATATCTAGTCCCAACTTGTTTCAGGTATTTTCTGCTTTTGGATTCGTGCACAAAATTGCCACATTTGAGAAAGCTGCTGGTTTCCAGGTAAGATGTCGAGATCTGTATCAAACGTCTTGTCTCCTTGAGAAAATGGAAAGATATTGAACTTATTATCTCCTTTCATAAACTGCCAGGCTCTAGTTCAATTTAGCGATGTGGAGACTGCATCCGCGGCAAGGAGTGCGTTGGATGGCAGAAGTATACCCAGGTATGCTCAACTTCTTTATGCATGCTTTCGACCCCTGTGTTCTAGCCCTAAAATATGGCTCTATAGATGATTTCCTTTTTTCTTTTCTTTTTGGAAACATTAAAATTCAGATATCTGCTGCCAGAACATGTTGGCTCTTGCAATTTGCGAATGTCTTATTCAGCTCACACTGATCTAAATATCAAGTTTCAGTCCCACAGGAGCAGGTAGATTTTTAATCCTTTGCAACTGTGCCTTTGCACATGCTGCCAGAAATGTTGAGAGCCTTATGTTAGAATAGTTGATTCATATGTTTCATTCTTTTACATACTCAGGGATTACACAAATCCGTACCTTCCAGTGAATCATACCGCAATGGATGGTTCTATGCAGGTAATTTTTTTCCTCCCCCCGCGCTCGCCACCCTTTTATGTATCTCTCTCCACCACATTTTACCTTTCTTACATGTGAAAATTACTAACGGTATTTGACATCACTGCCTTCAGCCTGGTTTAGGTGCTGACGGAAAGAAGGTAGAATCTCAGAGCAACGTCCTTCTTGCTTTGATTGAGAACATGCAGTACGCTGTCACCGTGGATGTTCTTCACACGGTGAGGAACAACAAACAGTATGAAAGTTTCTGGTTCTCAGCATGCTTTAATCTCTCGAAATTAAAAACTTACATTGCTTCTCATAGGTGTTTTCTGCGTATGGAACTGTCCAGAAGATTGCAATATTTGAGAAAAATGGTTCAACGCAAGCCTTAATTCAATACTCTGGTACATATACATACATCCCCTTGTTGGGATCTGCATAAATATCTGATTGTGATCCGATTCAAACCACTTTATGAACTCTAGACATGTTTCAGTTATTTTGCTTCATGTTTTATTATTTTGTTAATTCATGATATGTAGATGTAGCAACGGCGGCAATAGCGAAAGAAGCACTGGAAGGACACTGCATATATGACGGTGGCTACTGTAAGCTTCGACTATCATACTCTCGTCATACTGATCTGAATGTAAAGGTACATAAGAGTTGTTGAGTTTAATACCTAAAGACTAAAGTGTAGGGAATCTGAAATCAGTTGTCTTGAGTTTGATAACTAATTAAATTGCTTCTACTATTGGAATGAAGGCATTTAGCGACAAAAGCAGAGACTACACACTGCCGGATCTAAGCCTACTAGTGGGGCAAAAAGTGGCGGGAGCGTCAGGTTGGGAGAATGCGCAGGTGCAAACTCAATACGCAGCTTATGGTGGAAGCCCATACATGTACCCCCCTTCTGCTGATCCCACCGGGGCTTCCCCTTCAGCTCCTTATTATGGTTGATTTCTAAAGACCCAGCTTGGGGCTTTCCATCTTTAGCTTTCACCAGTTATGTTGTTTCAGGTATAAAGTGTGTGATTCTTCTTTTCTTTGGTTTTATAGACAAGACATTTTAAGTGGGGGGGAAAAACCTATAATAAATCGAAACGCGCTCCAAGCGCCGATGTTGCGCGTGCTTTTTTCCGTAAATTGATAGAAATTGAACTAATTTGTATTCTGACGATTACAAGAATTCTCATCTTCTTCAAAGTAACATTGATAGAAAATGAGCTAGATTATTCAACCACCTTTTTCTTACACAAACAAATCAAACCGATTTGACTCGAATGAATCTATATTGAAATTGTTTAAAGAAAAATGCTTTTCAAAAATATCAGTACTCTGAATTTTAGATTAAAATTAACAAACAAAATTGATTTGAAGGAAAAAAAAAAAAAAGACGTTACTTTTTTGATAAAGCTTCGGCTTTCTTCTTCATTCGCTGAGCCAAAGTCGACGAAGACTCGGCGTTTCCCGGTTTTTTCTTGTCCGAATAATCCTTGTGCTGAATCTTGAGCTTCAACGATTTGACAGCACAAGACTCGGCATAACTCACTCTCTTTTTCTTAGATCCCAAGTTCCCATCACTAGTCGACCCTTCTTTCGCCTCCTTTGTCTCTCTCGTAGCTTTCGCTTCCTCGTGCCTTTTCGGATCTTCCTTTTGCTTCTGAGCTATTTGTCTTGCATAAGTCGCACTCCTGCAGCAATAATGAAAACCCAACATATTCATCAAGCTTCACAATTCGCAATACAAAGAAATTCTCAAACTTTGCAAAAGATACTAGATTCATCACCAACCTTTTAAACTGTGGATCCGTAGGGTCTAGAGCAAAGTGAGGAGACGTGAATAGAGCTAAGAATCTCGTATCGTCACCATCAGCCGCAGGTATCTTCTCTTCTGCAATCTCTTTACTTCCCTTTTTACCTTTCCGTTTAATATTATACCCTTTTAGACCATTACCATCTCCTGCATTCTTATCAGTTAGTAACAACAAATCAAGCTCGGCTATGCTTTTTTCTTTCGCTGCTACTTCCTCCTCTAAACCCTTCTTCTTCTTCTTTGCCTTTCCTTCTTTCTTCTTCTTAAGAGGAGGTTCCTCCATAAAGAAATCGTCATCACCACCATCGTCTTTCACCACCTTTCCATCAACGTTATAGTCATCATCATCATCATCCGGAGAAGAAGAATCATCATTCTGTTTATTTTTTCTAGCTCTCTTCTTCTCACGTCTCTGCCTTAGATGTGACTCCCAGACCGTCTCTGACTTCTTGTCTTTCTTTTCAAGAAATTGTTTACTCAGATCTTCTAACCCGGTATTGAATGTTACTTCCATATCCTGGTCATTCTCCTCCTCCTCCTCGTCTTTATCAGAATCAGCATCTTCAGATACAATTAAAGCTCGGTACTTTTCTTTCCTTTTTCCCTCTTTACTCTGGTTAATACCTTCGTTGTTGTCATCCTCAGATTCACTCTCATCAGAAGCTAAAAACTCATTCAGCTCAAGTTCTGCCAACTATGATTGAGAAAAATTTATAAACAGTATCAGAACACTAACAATGCAGCTAGAGGAGATGCTTCTAAGCCTAATTTCAAAGTTAAAATAAGTATACAGACCTGTTCAGGTTTGAATTTCTGATTTAAGGTTTTAATGCGGTGTGGCTCATCTTCATCCCAAGAAAGATTTACTTTACTCAACTGCAGCGCTCGACTATGGAAATCTAACCCTTTATAGTCAGCAGGTGCCTGTAAATTTTTAACAACTATTAGATCACAAGTATTCACCATGAAACCACAAGAGCACAAGTAAACGGAAGTAGCAGTAATGCACCTCGGTTGCAATATCACGAGGTGGATGTTTGAATTCCATGGAATCGGGAATAAATCTTAAGTCGAGCTTGTTCGAGGATCTCTCAAACTCAAGTCCATCACATGATTTGTACAAGTAATCTGCAGTAGCACTTGAATCACATACGGCAACAGCATGATAGTACCTGAAACAGAGCAATAGTAACTGTGAGTTTTAGTAATAGTCCCACTTCGACATATAGCCTTAAAATGCGGATTTCAACTTACTTTAATCTACTTTTCTCGTAAACACGTAATTTCTGATTGATGACTTCCTCATCTTCCTCCTCTTCTTCTTCTTCATCCTCCTCGTCATCATCATCTTCTTTCTTTTTAAAGCCATCGATTGCCGGCCCATGGATTTCCTCCTCTTCCATTCGCTGAAGTCCAAACTCTGTTGGATAGACCGCAACTGACAAAATGCGTCCATCTTTCGGAAGTAATGAATTAAAAACTACGTACAAGTCTTTGGCCTAAGTAACAAATAAGAGTTCAACCATAAGAAAAGTGCTGCTAAACTCTAGACTGCTCAAAGAAACTATCAAGCTCTTCTTTTTGAGCAAAAAGCTTAATCCTTCAGTATTCATTAGCACTCAGATTAGTTCCGAACCCATAGCAAAGAGGTTAAAGCGAAAGAGAGCTAATTTGAAACAATACATCATGGAGTGAGAACTTACCGAGACATATCTCCAATCCATGTTAACAATAGCCAGCCTGTGAGTTTCTTTTTCGATATTCGTTATGTTCTCTTCCTACAAGCCATCATCATCATCACCATATTATTAGTAATATGAGAAAGTCATTTGTTTCTCAAAAAACCAAAACTAGAATGACAGATCCAGTTAAGCAATTTTTACCACAATTTCTGGTCCACCGTCTTCATAAATAGCTTCATCGTCCTCATCGGTATCATCCTCTTCTTCCTCCTCCGATAGATCCTCGCTGTCTTCCTCTTCAGACTCTGATTCCTCATCAGAATCTTCATCCAAAGAAGCCAAGTTCAAACCAAGCTTTTCGTCACTCTTACTCTCTTCCTCGCTAGATTCTTCGGGTTTCAACTCTTGTTCCCCCTCGCTGTGATCCCCAGATTCCTCCTGGGGATCCTCCTTGTCCATTTTTTTCTTCTTCTTCTTCTCTTCATCATCTTCTCCTTCTATACGATAAAACTCTTTAAGCGAATCCTTTGCAGAACCTCCTCTTCTCCGCTTTCCACGCTTATCGACCGGAGCAGAAGCCTTATCGGTGAAGACCGGCTGGAATCGAGAGTCAATGGTGACTTTGGATTCACGCCTCGGAACTCTACGGAATTTAGGGTCCGTGTGCGCCGACGAAAACCTTGGATCCGAAATCATCTGGTTCCCTTCCTCTGGCGCTCCGGCTCCACCGGATCCTTGAGGCTCGCCGCTGTCTCCCTTGCTCTTCTTTTTGTTCTTGGAACCCATTGTTGGATTGAAAATTCTAGGGTTTTTGGGCTGTGATGAAGTCTGCTCGAGTCTGCTTTGGCTTGTAGGGTTTTACTGATGAGGGCGTATGTATACAGTACAGATTTCCTAATAATAATGACGTAATAAAACAAAATAATATTAAAAAAAAAGATGACGTCATCTAAGCAGAGGCAACACCTATGCAGGAAGTAGAGAGTTATCTAAACGCGTGTCACTTGCGAATATACGATTCCATTCCATTCCATTCCATTCCATTCCATTGGAAAAGAGAAGAACTTGAAATCATGACAACGACGACGACGATTGAGATTCTTTCTTCTCGTTGAATTTTTGCTTGTTTGTAGCCTTCATTCTCGCTTTTGGATCGATTTCTTAGCTACGGAATCCGATCAGTCTAAGAAGTTGGGATTTCTTTCCTTTTGATGGATTGATCTGATTTCGGGATATATCCATTCAATCAGGTGAATTCGAAATCTTCTCTTCGTTTTTGGACGTTGCTCGATCTTATCGAATCGTGGATCGAGAATTGGGATTGCCTTCGGATTCGATCGATTCTGATTCAAAACTCGTGGATCCAATCCCAGTTCGATTGGATTTTTGCTGGTAGAGAGGAAAAATCGAATTTTTCTAGATTTGAATCCGCTTCTGTTCTCTTCTGGTTCCTAATTTCCTCCAAGGACTCGAGTTTGTGAGTGAGATGGTATATTTCCATAGCTCAATCTCGGTCTGCAATTCCGTCGACCAAGCTCCTACTTTGATCATGGCCAACTCAGTTAACTCGTCAGATTTGCATCCAAAATCAAGAAACACACGAAAATCTTACACAGCATCACCTAGCTGCTCCAAATTCCCTGTCTGCGACGGATCTCAGTCGGCTGCAATCGATGTTGTGATCCTAATCGCGGTAATCACAGCCTGCGGCTTCTTGTTCTTCCCTTACCTCAAATTCATCACCCTCAAATCGATGGAGATCTTTTCACATCTCTCGGTTTTAGTCAAAGAAGAGATTTTGCAGAACCCAATAGTTTATGGATCGTTAGCCCTGAGCATCTTCTGCGCCGCCATCTCCACTTGGCTTGTCATACTCTTGTGTACAATGCAGAGATGCGGGAAACCGAACTGCAAAGGGCTTAGGAAAGCTGTCGAGTTTGATATTCAGCTAGAAACAGAGGAATGCGTCAAGAGCTCCAACAACAACAGCAAGAGGGGAATGTTGGAGTTGCCTCGTGTCCATCACCGTGAGTTGGAAGCCGAGCTGAAGAAGATGGCACCGCCTAATGGGCGAGCCGTGCTTGTTTTCAGAGCCAGATGTGGATGCTCTGTCAGGAGACTAGTGGTATCAGGGCCAAAGAAGCAGCAGAGGAAGATCAAGAAATGAAAAGAAAAAGTTCCATCTTTGGAAATGAGATGGGATTGTTATACTTTTTCTTCGGTTAGTTTTGTTCCTCACACACACTTTTTTTTTACAAGAACTTATATATGTTAATCGATGTGTTTAAAATAAGGTACAATGGAAATAAGCATTGTAAGGATATATAGTGAAGAAACATTTTGGTTACAATCTCTGATTTTTGCTAAATTTCTCGCTCGGGATGGAGCCCTATGGAAATGGGCATTGATGTTGTTTCTGGTAGGATCTGGTTAGGTTTTCAATCATGGAGGTTGAAACTTTTGTGCAGGTTAGAAAAGAGCTGGTTATGAGTGTTTTTGAGTATGTTCCTTCCTTCCGATGTTCTTCTTCTGTGCTTTGTAATGGAGCTTGACAAGTGACAAGCTTCGAACTCAGAGATCTACTTCTTTAACTATTAAATTCCTGGATTTGATCGTTTAGGGTTTCTTGATTTGTTGGAAGTATCTGCAGAGTTTAGTATCCGTGGTCAATGTGGATTATTTACAAGGGGAATAAACTTTGTGGATCCGACAGTTGGTAAAGGTGAAGGTGAAGGTGAAACTTCGACAATTTAAGGTCCTAAATTATTATTTTGTTACAAAATCTTGTGGTTTTTTTTGTTACGGATCAATTGATCGGTGAAATAGAGTGAAACGTACATGAGTTTTTATTATTAGTATTTTTTTGGCGGGTGAGTTTTGATTAATAATACGACAGAATGGTTGCATTATGTTAAATTAAAAGAGTAATATAGCGGAATCGTTAACTTATAGTAATCTTATAGATACTGTATATGAACTAAAATTAAAACTTCTGATTAAAAAAGTTACAAAAATCATGTTACTGTATCCACTCTCGGCCGTCGGTTAACAATTAGAACTATGGAGGGTCAAGTTGGCTCTTTTAATTAAAAAATTGGTTCTAGCCAAAAAATAGCTTATAGGTTTAGTTAACACATAACCAAAGTCTTTTTTTTTTGTACAAATTGAATTTGTTTAATGAAAATCCGAATATATATGTCCAACAAGTTTAGAACAAACAAATTGCATCAATAAGGAAAAGAGACACTCGAGATAATGACTTGACCCTTGAACAACTTTATTTATTAATGATTAGTGTGAGGGCAAAAATTCCAACAAGGCTCTTTCTCAGCAGCTTCTTCTTCATCATCATTTTCTTCTTTATAAAGACACTCTCTTGAGTCCCTCTCTTGAGTTCCTCTCTTGAGTTCCTCTCTCTCTCTTTCTCTCTCCCTCTGATCTGAAACTCGATGGCTTTACTCTCATCATGTTGGCTAATTATAGAATCCATAGTGATTCAAGATGGTTTCTTGAAATGGTCTTACATGAAATTATACATGCACCCTCTTGTTCTCTTTCTCTGTCAACTTCTTCTATGGCTCTATCTCTTCTTTCTATGGCTTCTCACACCCTTTCAAGCGGTTTACAACGCCTTCTCATCGTTCTTGGTCACGTTCTCTAAGCTATTTAGTAGTTTTCGCCGAGTCATTATGGTTAGAAGGGAGGTCAAATGTAATATTGAGTCTAGGCAAGAGATTACGAATACGCTAGAAAACTTGATTCATAATCCGGTTCCTGCCTTTAGCTTTTCATTTAAAGATCAAGTGGATAGTCAATTGAAAGTTCTTCTAGCTCTGCAAGAAGGTGGGATTTTTGAAGAAGAAGAAGAAGAAGAGGAAGATGATTTTTTCTGCGAATGTGATCAAGAAGATGTTGTTGAACTTGTTGAGGCCAAGGAGGATGAAGAGGAAGAAGGCATTGAGATTGTTATGAATATGGAGAAGATTCTTGAGTTCGAAGTTCAGACTATGCCAATAGCTCAAGAAAATGAGAATTCTCTAGCCGATGAAGAAGAAGAAGAAGAAGAAGAAGAAGAAGAAGAAGATATTGTTAACTCAAACGTGGAGAATGATCTAGCTTCGTTAGTAGCTAGTGAAGAGATAGATTCACTCGATAGCGATAGAGATCATCCCTCGCCTTCATCTATTGCAAGCTTGGATTCAATTCTCCAAGATTCGATCGTGATAGAGGATCAAACTCATCGAGATGAACACGTAGAAACCGATGAAGTATACAAGAAATACTGCGAAAGAATGAGATGGTATGACATACTCAGCCGTGATAGAACCTATGGACTAAGTAAGTCTATTTAATTCTTTTTAATTATTTTTTATAATTGGGGAAGATCTCGGATGAAACTCAGACTAATCATGCGACATATAGCATAGTATGTTTGTCATTTAAAGCATCCACAATGGTCAATCATAATTAAAATCAAGAGTTTTATTAATATACAAAACGAAATCATTCCTAGGTGTGATCATGAACCAAGAAAGGGCAAGTAGTTTGAGTTTATGGGGGGAAACAGCAGAGAAGAGGCTGAAACAAAGCATAGAGAAGGATCTTGAGCTAGTATACGTTGCTCAATCATGTTTATCATGGGAAGTTCTTCAACATCAGTACATTACAGCCAGAGATACTATGAGAGGCGGGTTCTATAACGATGATATCTATAAAGAGTTCCAGAAGTTTCAGATTTTATTAGAGAGATTCTTGGAAGATGAAAGTTGTGAAAGAAAAAGGGTCTTGAGCTTTGTCCAAAGAAGGTTTGAGCTCATGAGCTTCTTTCAAGTCCCACCACTTTCAGGTAATTAATTATTTTATTTATTTATCATAAATATTCACATCATATATATGAATAATAGTAAGAACTTTGCAAAAATTATATATATTACTTTTCTTGGTGGGTTACATCGTGTATAAATTGAGAGTTCATACGATATAGTTTTTAATTACGTTGGTTGGAATCACAGGAACCATAATCTAATTTTATTTAGTAATAATAATTGATTATTATCTCGTTTTCTTTTCTTATAAAAATTATAAAGTTGTGGTCAAAAGATGAGTTTCAAGTTTCAACATATTCCTTGACTAAAATTGTCTAAAATCTCTATAAGATTCATACGTCGTATCCATCGATTAATAATCTTAAAAATTTATGTGAATAAATTAAATATATTATAATTTGGAATTGTAATTTCATTTCGAAATAGTCAAATTTCGGTTCTAACAGGTAACGTGTCAACAGAATCTTTTGACGTAAATTGGTGGATAAGTCACACAACTCATAAGAACAACCTTATCTATAACGTATTTTAGTCAATTAATTAAACCCTTAAAATATTGTCTAACTCTATAAGTTGACCAAGCAAAAAATGTGCTTTACTAAATTCAAAGAAATTTCAAATTTAGAGGGATTGATCCATTTTGAATGAATTGTTCGTATAAATTTCATATGATATTCTAGTTTTTTTGTCCAAATGGAAATATCTAAGGTTTATGCAAAATTAAAATTTTATTTTTTAACTAATTTATATAATTTTCTTATCGTTTTTTTTTTAAAAGGATATAATAGAGAGGGACCTCATGAAGGAGAAAGGGAAAGAAAGGACAAACAAGTGTTGAAAGCAATAGAGAGATGCATTGAAGTCTTCTATGACTTTGTGAAAATAGACATCGATAGACCTTTGATGTGGGAAAGACTTAAAATCTCTTTTGTGAATTCTCCTCTTATGGAATTGGAAGATCCTAGAGACATTAAGCTTTTTCTTGACCTTAAAAATTTACTTCAGAAGGTAAAGCTTTATAGTCTTAACTTTCCCAAATTTTTAGAGCTTTACTAAAAAAAATCTTACATTTGGATTTGTGAAGAAGGAACAATTGTTGAAGGAGGTACAAGGGAACAAGAAGAAGATTTGGTTCAAGAAGAAATCTTCTAACATGGAAGAAGATGAGATTGAGAAAGATGAACACTTTATGTTAGTGAGATTCATAATGATAGACTTAAAGCTTGTGTCTAGGGTTTTACACATGTCTTTGGTCTCATCTTCTCACCTCAAGTGGTGTCAACACAAGCTCAACAATATTGATTTCAATGCTGGCAAAATCTCTAGAATTTCCTCACCTGTTTTATTCCCATCTTCTTGATTACATAAAGTATGTTTTTTTTTTGCCAGTTGTAACTATTGTTCTACTTTGCCAAGTCTATCACTTTAGAGAGAGAGAGTGAGAGAGAGCAAAGAGATTAAAAAGCTTGATCCTTTACCACAAGGAGCTGACAAAGCATGATTAATTTGCCAAGCTCCGATGTAGGTTTATCACCAAATCTACACAACTATGCTTCTTAACTTCTCAAAAGACAGATTCTTTATAGACAGTAAAAAAAAGAACTTATATTAACTCACCATTGATACTTAGCAGCAACAAGAACTTCTTCGTACTTCTCTGCAGCATTATCCCAGCTCAAATCTTGTGTCATTCCTCTTCTTTGAAGCCCTTCCCAACTCTCCTTATACTCTCTATATGTCAACAAACAGTTTCCCAAGGCATGAATCAGCTTACCTGCTTCCGCGCTATCAAAAGTCCAACCAAGACCCGTTTCACTATACGGGTCAAACTGTTGAACCGTATCCCTCAACCCTCCCACGGCATGGACCACCGGAATGGTTCCATAGTTCATTGCATAAAGCTGGTTTAGACCGCACGGTTCAAATCTCGAAGGCATCAGCAAAATGTCTGCACCAGCTGTTATTCTGTGAGCTGTTTGAACCGAGAAACCAACCCATCCCCGTGCTTTATCCCTGTATTGATGCTCCATTTGTCTGAGGACTTCTTCAAGATCAGGTCGCCCTGTGCCTAACATAACCAGCTGAACATCCTGACTCATCATCCATGGAACTGCCTCAGCTATCAAATCAACGCCTTTCTGGTGATCCAATCTTCCGATAAAACCGATCAGCGGAACATCAGGTCGAACAGGTAAACCGAGCTCTTTCTGTAATGCAGCTTTACATTGGGGTTTACCAATGTGAAGCGTTTCCAAGGAGTAGTTGGTATACTCGTCAGAGTGTAAGTGAATATCAAATTTTGGGTTCCATTCTTTTGTATCGATACCATTCACAATTCCTCTAAATTTCCAGTCGTTGTCATTTATGATGTTGTGCAGGCCCCAACCTCCTTCTAAGGTCTTAACCTCCCAGGAATATCCATGGCTAACAGTGAGAACCCTATCCGCAGCTTTTAGACCAGCTGCGAAAATGTTGAAGTGCTCACCTCCCACAGGGTCATATAACTTGAAGCTATCCAGGTAATGGCTCGGTAAATCCACGTAGGAGAAATCATCTACCGGTCCCCGACCCTAATTTGCCACCAGTAGGTTATGCATAGATCTCTGGATATAAGAATCATTTTTATGGAATGGAGAATTACTAACCTGGTGAGCAATGTTATGGATTACAAGAACAGATCGTGTGTATTTCATTATTCCGTGATCTCGGTAATAGGCTTTCAGGTAGACAGGTAGCAACGCAGTGTGCCAATCATTTGCTATAAAAGCCAAATTTCCATCTCCGTAACACACACCTCCACAAGGAACATACCAAGGAACCTGAAAAAAATCCCCCACAAACCGATATTGGTATAAGAAGAAAGCAAAATATTGATCTTGGAGCAGAGGTTTACCTCAACAGCTGCCTTGCAAAATAAAACCATCCGCTTCAAGATATCCTGGATTCACAAAAGCCATACTTAGTACATGTAGGCTGAAATTGATATTTTGGGTAAAGAACAGGGAGAATACAATAATCTTACAAGTCGGTTTCCACCATAAATATTATTACTCAGATGCCGAAACACAGGGCTATCAATGAAAACAAAATCCACACCATCAATGTATGCATGGAAATACAATACTTCCATATCCTGCAGGAAAGTGTGCTCCATGTGAAACTTTCTCTACCTCAAATATTTTTGTTAAGGAATTTTTAATGAAAAGGAAAGAAAATTCCAATGTTGATACATTAACAGCTGCTATACCTGTCCGGCCACCTTATATCGCTTCCGAACCCCTACGTCTTTGGCTTCGGCATACTCTGCATACCGAGGAACCACAACCTAACAAGAAGAATAAAGAAAATGATGACCAAACACAGAGCTTATGACACGAAAAAAGGCACTCTGTGATAAATATTACCATAACCCTATGTCCACGCCGAGCCAAAGCCTTTGGCAAAGCGCCAGCTACATCTCCAAGGCCACCTATAAAATTTCTCACAGCCTTCAGTTCGTGTACTCCAAGAGAAGCCAACTTATGCACGATCAAAACAAAACCCGCACAATCAATCAAAGATAACAAATGGAGTATACCTGTTTTGGAAAATGGAGCGCATTCTGCTGCTACCAATATCACATTCATGACATTTGCTCCAGCCAGTGGGGGTGGCTTCTCCTCGTCCCTCCCAGGTTCATTAGTTTCACTACTAGCTTCTTCAGGTGTTTTTTCGTCTCTCGTTTCTATGTACTCCTCTGTCTTCACACTTGATGTTTCAGGTGCTTTAGTCAGGTAAGACGGTAGTGGGTCCGACCAAAATGCACCAGCTTGAGATTCACTCGACTTTCCAGAAGAAGTTACAGGATCAGAAGTTTTCTCAGAAGAGGACATAGTAGAAGATGGTTTATAAGGAGGATCTAGACTGGAGGCTACTACGCTAGACCAAGGTTTCCCATTAGCAGCTACACTGGATGGCTTCCCAGGAGAGGTTACAGGGGAGGAAGATTTCATAGATGCTGAGCTTTGTTTGCTTTTCTTTAGCGACCCAGTACCAGGAGGTAAAGTCTTAGCTTCTGGTTCTTTGTTTAAAGATGACTTACCATAACTGCTTGGGCTAACACTACTAGTTCCGTCTCCGTCCATTTTCTTAGTTGGATCAGTATTTGCATTGACAGAAGAACCATACTCTTCTTCTTTGGCAGAAGCTTTTGGATCATCCAAGTTAGGTGTGCTCTCTTTTATAGATGAGACCAGCTTCCTCCTTTCAGCAATCTGAAGAGTAACAAGATTAAACACAAATGTAAAAGATCAATTCAATACATCTAATCATAAAACTACTCAAAAACAGCCTCCAAAGCAGATTGTTCACTCAGATCCTCGCACCAGCATCATCTTTTTATCACATTCTTACTAACAGCTCATAGTGTAAAAGATGGACTTTTTCTACTCTAAAGATCTCTAGAAAGCAATTCATTGACCTAATCCTCACATTGAATCATTTCCAAAAGTTTAATTTTGCAAGATAAAAAAGAGCTTAAAAGCTACCTTTACCAAACCCAGGATTCAACCAAAGTTCCAGAAAATGAATAAAAAAAAAAAAAATTAGACTTCCGCAGTTAAGGTCCAACGAAATCCATCAAGCTCAGAACCAAATTCAAGGATCGATCTACCTGCTGAAGAAGGTTCCTTTGCATATCAAGAACCTTCTTGCTCTTCTCGATGGTAGCTTGAAGCGCATCCTCCTGCTCATCTCCACTCGCAGCTTCAGAAGAATCTGGGCCCGAAGCGTCCACGCACCTCACAAACTTCCATCGATGTCCCAGAACGAAGCTCCGGCCACGAAATGACAGCGACCCAGAAGCGAAATCAGGAGAAGACACTCGAACAACACTCGAATTCCTTGGCGTAGACGAAGTGACGCGACGCTGACTCTTGATTTGACACAGAAGAGGGAAAGAGCTCTCGGCAACTGATGCCATTTACTCGTTCGACGAATTGCCTCAATGAACTCGGAACAAAAAAAAGTTTCGTTTGTATGAGCAGATCACACACAAATTCCGACAGGTTTCATCCGCGAAATTGGACAGAACTGATAGAGAAAGACGAAGAATTTGACAGAGAGTGGCGAGAAAGACGAGAGCTTTGTGAGTAAATTTACGGCGAGAGACGGATCAAAACAAAAACAGAGACGTGGGAGAGAAATTTTGGCCAAATGGGGCCACAAAGAGAAATCACCATAAACTCAATAACATCGCGTGATTCATGAGAATAATATGGAATTTTATATTTTATTTAATTTTATAAGTTCTTCCAAAAGCATTGGATTAGGCAGATGAAGATGATCCATATGCCAAAAAAAAGAAGAAGATGATCTATCGCCACATAATTTTATTCCTCGAGATTTCCCAGAATCAATCGGAATCGTCCAAAGTTACAAATATCAAGAGTCTAGCATACTCCCCATCAAACTACTTTAAATTTTATTTTTGAAATAAATACCATAATACAACCATTCATTTAGCCATATGTGATTTATAGATGGGACACCGTCCAATTCTTGAACAATTTCATAAACCATTCCTTCCAATTTCACTTTTTTTTTTTTTTTTTGACATCTTCCAATTTCACATTTAAAACATGAAACAAAGTTATAACATTACCTCCTAAACAGTTTATTGCAAAGTTATCAACTTTATTTCTTGAGAGTTCAGATTCAAAACGCATACGTTAAGATTAAAAATGGTTTGTACACTTCCAACTATGTAAACCAATAAAATCATGATTTCATTTAACTGGATTCTTTATCTAGATTCAGTTTTTTTTTTTCTTCTATATTATTAGAAACCGAATTGCAATAACATAAATATAAATCGAAACGCACTCAACCAAGCAAACTATTCACGCTAGACTGGCTTAACATGCGACCTTCTTTTAAACATGGTGGCAAATTATTAGTAACCTAATTGAAAATATTTATTTTGGTTAATTACCATGAAAAATAAACGTCCAAATATACATTTTAGATCAACTTAGAATAAACAAACATAATGTAAACTGATGATTTTTTTTTTAGATCAACTTATAATAGAAGTAAAAAACAAAAAGATGAACTTATAATACTATTAAAAAATTTCTTATACATTAAGAGAAAATTACATGGCTTATTTGATTGACGAATTAAATATAGCTTATTCCCAAGAAAACAATCACATTTTACGTTTAAAAGAAAAAAAAAAGTAATAGAAGCAAACCATAAGAATCAAACTCGCCAAGAGACATATTCATTTTTTGTCTCTTAATTAGGAACCCGACACATCTTACGGATCTCCCCGGCCCGACCCGTAAGAACGCCGATCCGACCCATTTTCACCATTGAGACACCAAAGTCATTAAAGAACGTTGACCCATGAGTTCTTGCCTGTTGCAAGACATAAGCCCTAGTCTTTGAGTTGTCCAATAGAGCAGCATCCGATTGGAAAAGCCCTCTTCTCTTAGCCACTAGCGTGAAGTAGCTCTCGTCGAATGTCTTGAAACTTCCTGGATCCATCTCTAGAGCCGTCGTGGTATCGGTCGGCTTGCATTTCTTCCTGAGCTGAGCAGCGTACTCCGAGTCCAAACTCGGGTCGCTGTCTCCTCTTCCGGTGAAGTTGTAAAGCCGGTTTGTCATTAGAGGACAATGTCCCAATCCAATAGTGTGTCCACCTTCACAAAGAAAAAAAAGTAATAATTAATAATTAATTCTTGAGTCGAAGTTGAAACAAATATAATTCACTTGTCCGTACCTGAAAGAACGACTAGATCTTTCTCGTCGAGTCCCTTCGAGCGAAAGTCGGTGATAAGCTTGGTAATGTTATCAAAAGGCGATGGCAAGTTGACCTCATTGATATTAGAAACCCTACCGTCTCTTCTTCCCGTTTCAACTTCCCATGATGGTCCTTCAAGCTAAAAGTCAACATATACATTCATAGTGAATTAAAAGAGCTTTATGTATATAAAATTTCCGGATTAATGTAAAGATTACTTACTGCAACCATTGCGTCCCTAGCGATAAGGGCTAGGATATCAGAGCAAGAAACAATGCCCGGACACACTTTTTCTAGAGCCGCCTTGGAATCGTCTATGATTCCAAACCCTCGAAGGCTTAGGTTGGGAACCGCATTTTTCTCAGCTTGATTGTTTGATAGCTCTAACAAAACTGATCCGTCACATCCCTATTGATTACAATTCACTCATTAGACGATCGCTCTCTACCAAATATCTCACTGTTAAGAAAATGGGACATAACGAAGTATATAAAAGTCATGAGTCATTACAGAAACATACCCGGACGAAACAGTCGTGGAAGAACATTCTAAGCAAAGGAGCACCAAGCGTAGGCGCTTTCTTCATCGCAGCGAACACGACCGTTCTAACAATACCCTCGGCTTTTGGGCATGTTTTGCCGTAGAAACCTACTTTCAAGCCTTGTGTATTGGCTTGAGCAAACAACAACACCAAGAACAAGCAAGAGACAACTAATCGCTTAGAAGCAGCCATTTTTTTTAAAGAAAATATCTCTTTAGCTTTTGTTTTTAGCTCGATTGATGACGAATTGTTGATGAAGAATGATGTTATTTATACTCAATAATGTAAATAGTTGATGCTGAAATTGTAATATTATAAGAGCTTGTGGTTAGAACATTGAAATTAATTAGTATCAAAATGTAGTTGACTATCATCTGTCTGCGGTGGAATGCTTGTTGTATTTTTGTTGTTTTTTTTTTTTGAGAAAATTGTATTTTTGTTGTTCTTACGATCAATCATTGTTTGTAGAAATTAAAAGAAGGCAGATTGATAAATTCGTACTTCATTTGTGTATATAATATATGTATGTTTGTACATATATAACTCTTATGTTCGTGTTTTCTTATGCATGATGTATACTGCCACCAGAAACAAATGGCGGCCTAATTTTAGAATATCCCTAAAATAACAAATTGTGTTTAAAAATTTGTAAATTTCGTGTCATTCGTCACAAAGACATCTACAGTTCGTTTATAGTTAAAACAATGTCTAAAAATTTAAACGCTTCTGTCTACAAATAATGTTTTAACTACGACAAGACACATAATCTAATCATATTTTATCTATAGACTATAGTATTACTTAATTGCCTTAGCTGGGAACAGTAGTTTACTAACACTTGGGAGTGCTTAATAAATTTTGTAATGTTTATCTTATTAAGTATATACATAGGGGCTCTTAACTTCAAAAAAAAAAGTATATACATATATAGGGATATAATCTTTGTCAATGAAGTTTTAAATTCCTGGACGTTATCGCAAACAATTAAGTATATATACAAATTATCATTGTCAATGATATGTTAAATTGTTGGAAGTTATCGCAAACAATTATTTGATCTCACATGCATATCCATGCATTATAGGTTCCCTGGAGTGTTTCTTGCATGTTCGTCCAATTACACCAATCATTTGACCGCAACGTTTTAACCTTTTCCTGTTAGCGCCATGTGTTAGCATCCTATTAATCATGTGTATATACAGATTAACTTGTAATCGGAAAAAAATATTGTATGTGTTGGGCAAAAGAGGTCGAGACATCTATGTTAATGGCTAGTTGTGTTATCTTGTTTTTGCAAATAAATTATATATATATTTTTTGTTCAATTTAGTATCGGAATCCAGTTGAAAATTCGGTAGACTAAATTTTCTCTATACACCTAGGTTTTGGAACAAGTCGAGAGATTAAATCGATTATAGTTAGATCAGATTATAGAGAATAGTCCGGTGTGAATCCATATCACTCAAAATTATTAAAAGAGAAAGCAAAAAAAAAAAACAGAGCTCCAGACAAATTCGTGTTTACGAAGGAATCCAAAAACGTTTGTCAACTTGCTATAACACATCCAAGTTGCAGCCTTTTCAACTAATTGCTGATGATAATTTTATTCTTCTTTCTTTTCGAATTTTTTTTATAATCAATCACAAGTCAGCATGAAATTAAAAATTAAAAGAAAATCATAAATGATGAATCATATGTTGATATTTGTTGGCTATAACCTATACTATAAACCTAGAACAAATTCAGAG
The DNA here is from genome assembly GCA_900406395.1 of Kernera saxatilis. Lineage (NCBI taxonomy): Eukaryota > Viridiplantae > Streptophyta > Magnoliopsida > Brassicales > Brassicaceae > Kernera > Kernera saxatilis. Next base: position 7,495 of record OVAY01000266.1, on the reverse strand, counting down.
TTGTAAATCCTTTTGTTATTCTGTCACCCTCAGCCCTCTTACATTCATTTGATTGTTTCCATGAATGATGTATACCACCAGAGAAAACAAAAATTTGAAGAGCTTTTATTGTTTTCATAAAAGAAAAAAATTGACTGAAACAATATTATAGACAAGTATTGCCAATACTTTATTCAATTGAGACAAAGCTCTCTGTTTCATCCTAGGGAGTGAGCTTAGTAGCGTTTTGAGATACACGGTACAGATGTACTACTGTCTCTACCCTCATGGTACAGCCTCAGAATCACAGCTGCTGTTTCTTCAATCGCCTTATTCGTCACATCTGCATTGAAAGCCAAAACATTATATGAAAAGAGGAAAAACAGAATTCATTTGAGTAGTAACATGGAGACTTGGTGTTTTAAGTACCTATTACAGCCCATCCAGGGTTTTTCGCATAGATGCTTGATGCAAAATCTAGTTCTTTCCGAACAAGATCGAACCCCGAGTAATTGTTCTCTGCTTCTCTATCTACGCCTAACGTTTTAGCCCTTGTTCTCCTGATCGCTTGCAGTACGACGCGTTCAATCTTCAATCCAAATACTTTTCTCGGTTCAACCTCGAAAAGCGTCTTGGGTGGTTCCACGCCCATCACAAACGGTACGTTGGCGACTTTGTACCCTTTTTGAGCAATATAAGTCGACAATGGCGTCTTCCCTGTCCGGGATACCCCGACTAGGATTATATCAGCCTTGCTTAAGTTCTCGGGTAATGTCCCATCGTCTTGCTTAATGGTAAACTCAATGGCTTCGATTCTTTTGAAATATGCATCATTGAGAGTCTTCACCCTTCCGGGGGCTCCACGGGTAAGTCCTGATGGAGACACACCTAAGTGAGATGCGATCCCTTCGATGATTGGTCCTAGAATATCCACAGAAAGCACTCCCCATTGATCGCATGCTTCTTTTGCGTATTTCGCCATTGAAGGATTTGCTAAAGTGTAGAAACACATTGCCTCTCCTTTCGCCGCCTGCTTGATAATCTCTATTAGCTTCTCCTCATCCTCAACCTGACCAATCCCCAACCCAAACCAAAGTCATTAAAACTCCAAAAACTCTTTAACAATTTCCCAAGTCTTATCTTTTGTTCCTGTAATGACTAATTGCAACTCTCTAGCAATAAAAAAACACAAACATTCACTGAGAGATTATCAAATCCCAGCGCATTTGCAATATTATCGGCTCAAAGATCATCTTATCTCCCCTATAAGCAATATTACTGGCAACATTCACACTGGTTTCTCTCTAAAGCTCATAAAAATCATATTCTTCTGATCAGAGATGAAATTGAATGAATTGCCGAGGGAAAATAGAAAGAAGAGATTTTTATACCCAAGAGAAGAGATGGGTATTAACAGAACAACCACGATTGACCAAGCGATCTTCGAACTGCCCCAAAGCGGCGTTAACGGAATGTTCTGCCGTCCACCCAGTCCCGTCGGAAACCAAATATATAGACTTTCCCGCCGTTATCTCCACGTCATCACCACCGTCAATCGTCGACGTCTTCCTATCAGCCTCCTCCGTCGTTACTTGACGGCTAGGTGTGTTATCGGCACGATGAATAGGACGGTCAATCTTAACACCGGATCGTAAAGCTCGGGCCATGGACCATCGATTCAATTTGGGACTAATCTTCAGCTTCGGAGTCGGAGGGCTCGAAGCTGTGATCGGAGGTTCGGAATTAGGTTCGGGGTGGCCTGAGACGCCGTGTGAATTCATCGTCGAAGATGATAACAAAAAATTTCTAACGAGCGACTGTTACGGTTTAATCGTTACTCCGGTGTCGATTTTTATCCAATCACGGCGATACAAACGCGTTAACCGCTAAATTGATTTCAGCGTTTCAACAGATTTCACCGTTTTGACATAGAAAATGTTCTCGCTAATTACTTGGGCTTAGATATAGATATTTGGGCTTCCAAAAGCCCAATCAAGTAAATATATATAGCTAAGGCCCCCCCAGAAACACGCGCATCATTCGAGCGTACTGTTCACGCGCGAGTTGGTGACATAAACCGCGCGTGAGAACATTCTCGACCACAACATCGATATCGAGCCGACAAAACTAAAAACAGAGAGAGTGAAGACTCTCTCTCTCTCTCTCTCCACTTTTCACACGAATTCTGTGTTCTTTTTTCATCTCCGTCTCTTTCGTTGCTTTGCTTCTCAATCTTGTGACTTTCCTGATCTGTCTATCTCGATATCTTTCTTAAATAAAAAAATCGGGTAAGGTAAAAAGGACAGCCACCATTAATATCAAATTATTCTTGCGCTGATTTCCAATTCTTTGGTGTTAATACTTATTACTACTTTGATCGATTATCTGAGTCTCTCTCCTTTTTTTTTTGTTACCGTTACTTTCATTCATGAACTCATCACTTATAATTTAGGGTTCATACTCTGTTCTCTCTGCAAACAATAAAAAAAAATGGTTATATTTGAATAATGACCTAATCTTAGTTTTGTCGGTTTATTGCTGTATAAATCTTGGTAAAATCGTCGAGGAATCTGATTTAAGAATTTCTTCTTTGATTTAGGTTTCTGGGTTTATTTATAAGAAAATTAAAAAAATATGTATCCGTGTGGTTACGTTGCTGAAGTCACGAACTTGTCTCCTCAAGCCACTGAGAAAGATGTTCATAGTTTCTTCTCTCATTGTGGAATCGTCGAGCTCGTCGAGATCACCGGGTAATTCTTCATTTCTATATTATACTAATCTATTAGTTATTTACGATTATTGAATCTGTTTCTTGGATTTCAGTTGCGAAGGAGATGCTTTAACGGCCTATGTAACCTTCAGAGATGCGTATGCTCTGGATATGGCCGTGTTGCTTAGCGTAAGTCCGTTCTTGTTCCAATTGAAAATGATCTTCTCGGCATTGATTTTAACGTTTTCAGGGAGCTACGATCGTTGATCAAACCGTTTGGATATCGATGTACGGTATCTATTTACACGAATCAGACAATCTCACACAAGAGCAAGATTCTTATTGTGTAACGGTAAAACTACGGAACTAACTTAGATTACTTAGGTTGTTATAATCCATGTCGTTAAAGACTCGAAATGTTTCTTTGTTTTTGGCTTTAAAGGTGACTCATACAGACGCATTTGCTTCATCGCCTAGAGAAGCAGTAACCATCGCTCAACAAGTTGTAAAGACAATGATCGCGAAAGGCTACGTTCTAAGCAAAGACGCGATCGGTAAAGCCAAAGCTTTGGATGAGTCTCAAAGATTCTCAAGCTTGGTAGCGGCCAAATTGGCTGAGATCAGCCATTACATTGGCCTCACACAGAACATTCAGTCGAGTATGGAAGTCGTGAGATCAGCGGACGAGAAGTTTCATTTCTCGGACTTCACAAAATCTGCGGTTCTTGTCACGGGAACGGCTGCTGTGGCCGCAGCCACCATAACAGGGAAAGTGGCTGCGGCTGCAGCTACTAGTGTGGTCAACAGTCGATACTTTGCTAATGGGGCTTTATGGTTCTCAGATGCTTTGGGCCGGGCTGCAAAAGCGGCGGCCCATATGGGTGGAGGAGGAAGCGATTGATTCAAATCGGCTTTGGGCTTCGTTTGAAAACATAATAAAAATGTCTATATACTGTATGCGGATGTTTGGAAAAGAAGAGAAAAAAAACATGAAGAAGTAATTAGTATCATTGCATGTTGTCTCCTGTATGTTACATAAGAAATTAGAGACAGAATTTTAAAAATATTTATGAACAAAAAGAAAAATTAGTAAGATTAAGAGTGTATACATGAAGTCAAATATATAAGCCTAAACTTAATTAATAAAAAGGATGGGTCCAAGAAACCTCCCTAACTTGATCCGCCTCTCCCTTTCTCTCTCTTTCTCTTATATGAGAGGTTGAGGAGATCCACAAGAAACTCCAAATTCATTTGTTATTGATCTCTAGATTATAACTTCACAATCCAGTAGAAGCACATATATCAGTGATCGATCATTGGTGGCGTTAATCTGCATATACATGTATGTATTTGATCCAACCGCAGACGCAGCTGCAGGATTGAGATTGGAGATGGCGTTTCCTCAACATGGTTTTATGTTCCAACAACTCCATGAAGACATTAGTCATGATCAACTCTCTTCTTGTCCTCCTCATCTCTTCAATGGTACTAATCTCTCTCTCTCTCTCTCTCTCTCTCGCTCTACATAAATAGATTAAAGTCGTACTTAGATTTGTTGTCTTCTTGGTGTATATAGGAGTAGGAGGAAACTACTTGATGAACAGATCTATGTCGTTAACGAACGTGCAAGAGGATCATCATCAATCCGTTGATGAGGAGAATCTATCAGACGATGGATCACATATGATGCTTGGAGAGAAGAAGAAGAGGCTGCAATTAGAGCAAGTTAAGGCATTAGAGAAGAGCTTCGAACTTGGTAACAAGCTCGAGCCAGAGAGGAAGATACAACTTGCTAAAGCATTAGGGATGCAACCGAGACAGATCGCGATTTGGTTTCAAAACAGGAGAGCTAGGTGGAAGACTAGACAGCTCGAGAGAGACTATGATTCACTCAAGAAACAGTTTGAGTCTCTTAAATCCGACAATGATTCTCTTCTTGCCCACAACAAGAAACTCCTTGCTGAGGTATACTATATGTCTAATATATGCATCTATATTATTTATCATGTCTTAGCAAAAAAAAAAAAATTATTTATCATGTCTACTTAAAAAGGTATTTAATCAAAAATTTTGCTTCATTTTGGTTGAGTTAGTTTTACATGTTTTTTTGTTTCGGTTTCGGTTTCAGTTCAGATTATATTTTAGTTTATAGAATATAAAAGCGACAATATTGTTTTTAACAAAACTAATACAAATTTGGTCCCTTTTTTAATTGGATTGGTTCATGAATTTATCCAATTTATATATACATTTATGTTTATATTTAGTAGAATTAGACTCATTTAATATGAAATGTAATAGAGTATTGTTAGGCCCATGATCCAACACTATAAGATGTTTGTCAAAAGACAGTAGGTGTTTTGTTTATTAAATAAAGGATTCTTGATCAATATATACATTTAATTAATACATTCCCATATGACTACCGAGAGTTATGGCATGTGTAGGAAGTGCTAATCAGATAAGAGAAGAATACTATACATATAGTTGATTTGATTTTATTATTTTTGGGGTTTTAAATGATTCAATTCATTATTAAAATGTAATGGTTAGAAGATTTCAAAAAAGAACTTATGTAAATATATAAACTCTATAGTCTAACAAAAATTAAAAATTCTGATAGATGAAGATTTTATATTTTATTTTAGACAATTTTCTATCAAAAACTTTTTATTTCGAATTCGAAAATGTATTGAAATAGGTCTTATTTAAATGATATATAGAAATGAAATTAATAATGACAAACATATAAGGAAAATATTCGATCTATGTGGTTCAAGGAACTATATAATGTCTGAATTTTTCTAAAAACTTAACATTTGATTTGTGCTTTGTGTGTGATGATTAAAGGTAATGGCTTTAAAGAACAAAGATTGTAATGAAGCAAGCATAATAAAGAGAGAAGCAGAAGCCTCATGGAGCAACAATGGAAGCACAGAGAATAGCTCAGATATAAATTTGGAGCTGCCTAGAGAGACCAAGACGACTCATGTGAACACGATCAAAGACCTTTTCCCTTCATCCATTCGATCATCTGCACATCATCATGATCATGATGATGATGACGATCATCATCAAAATCATGAAATGGTTCAAGAAGAGAGCTTTTGTAACATGTTTAATGGCATTGATGAAACGACGTCGGCTGGTTACTGGGCATGGTCTGACCCAAACCACAACCACCACCACCATCAATTCAATTGATTCATGATCCTTATAGCTCGAAGATCACAACCATAATAATCATCATCATCAGAAAAGGAAACAATTCATCTCTTATTTGAATTTGGCTCTTTGGAATTATTGTTTCTCTTTTAAATTTCAATTGGGTTTATTTTGTTTTATTTGGGGTTGTAGAGCAAAATGGTGTATAGTGCGAAAATTTGTTGTTGCTTTTATTTGATAAATAAAGTAAAAATTTATGGTGTGAGTAAATTATATATGGGGGGGTTTACAACTTGAAGCTAATCATAAGATCAAAACATACAAATTTTTTTGCTAGTGACCGAAAAATTGGACTAAGTGACAGGCATATCATAAGATCAAAACACACTCGAATTGTTTTTTTTTTTTTGGCATTCGGGCCACGATATTTTTAGATTTGAGGTTCACCGTTTACAATATATGAAATTTTTTTTTTTTTTAAATATAAAATGGTTCCAAAAAGCGAAACCACTCTCTTTTACCCGAACAAAACTCTCCCTTTGCGATGAAAAATCATGAATAATTTCCTTAATTTTTTATATTATATATATAGTCCAATTTTATATTATTTGATGGGTTGGTACACATTTATTAAGAATATAAGGAAATTAAAGCTAGTGAGAAAGATTCATATGCATGTGACTTCGAGTGGGATTCCAGCTCTGTCATTGACGTAACATGATCAATGACTTATATTATATGCAAAAAAAATTTTGGGAAACGGAACGGATCAAAAACGGGTAAAAGTGGATCGAGCGGATAATACGCTCAAAAACTACTCAAAAACCCTCCTCCATTCTCAACGAACTTATACTGAATTACAATATAAGCTGAAAAAAAAACAAAAACTGATTTTTTTTTTTTTTTTGATAAAGGTTGTTCAAAAATACTGATTTATTACACACACATGTATCTAAATCTTTTTGGACTAATGGAACCATAATTAACAAAACACTATGCCATGCCTCACATAGTAGCATGTATATATATGGACCAAAATATTCACGTTCAAGCACAAAACGTAAAATCACTTCTTCTTCTACATAGGCTATATATTCTTTGTTGGTTCAAAATATTTGAGTCAAATCTATCCGTTGGTGGTATTTTTTTGTTGTTGTGACTTGTGAGTCCTTTAATTTTTAATAATTACATTATTCTTACACACAAAAAAAATTCCAATAAATATAAATGAAGATAGGAAAGAGGAAGATTATTGGAGGCACACGTTCCAAAACACAAAGAAGAACAGACCAAAAATGAAGAAAACAAAAATGGAAACAGTGTTGAAAGAGTTCGCACTTCTTTTGGGTTCTTTCTCTTAGAGACGAATCTTGATTGCTTTTTAAATAAATTTTATACTTATAATTTTAGAAAGCTAAGATATAAAGAGTTATTGTTGTCTCCTTTTCTTTTACGGAATTTACATAAGAGACCATTGTTCCATATTATATTAGGATTTGTTTTAATAAATAGAAATTTAATAAAAGATCTCCAGTTTCTAGGAATAAAACTTCATGTATATTTTTGAATAGGTATATATATATGAAAACTTATATATATATAATTTTATACTATTTATTATTGTTCCATATTATATTAGGA
>OVAY01000265.1:0-72103 GCA_900406395.1 Kernera saxatilis | reverse complement strand
AAAATCCGTCGGTATTAATTTTCGTCGGAAATCCGTCGGAAATACCCGTCGAAATTCATTGCCGTCGGAAATCAGTCGGAAATTTTCGACGAATTTTCGACGGTTATCATTTTGTCGGTAACTTCCGACTATTTTCCGACGATTACACTGTTTACCGTAAAACGGTCGCGAAACCGTCGGTAATTTCTGACGGAATTTTAGCGGTCGGAAATACGTCTGTTTTCTTGTAGTGTATTTGTAACAATTTTCTGGCCTCCATTCACGTTAAGAACGGCTCTGATCGATTATCGATAGTACTTGAAGGGTATTTGTAATAACTACAAACGTTCTCATATAGTAAATTTTTTTTCTTCTTTTTTTTGTTAACCGTTTTCTGATTCATATAGTAATTTTCTCATTTTCTTTTATATATTGAGAAAGTATCTGACTAGAAAGCAGTGAAAGCTTAGCTACGCATGCATGTACAGAAGAAGAATAACATTTTTTAACTTAAAAGTGTTCAAATCTATTTTATATATTTTTGTTTGTAAAAAAAAGATACATATACAAATTTGAGTTTTTCGATTTGATCCCCTTTTTTTTTCTCCGGCCGTATGCGAATTGATTAAAAAATGGTCAGCAAATTCAGATGTATAATGACAAGGCTTTCTTTTTGGCCAAAAAACTTTTGCTTTTCTTCGCTAAAAGTAATGGGAAATATATAATTTACTAACTTTCCCATCATTAGTTTCGATTTTTGAAGAAGAATCATAATTGTCTCCACATACAAAATCTCCGGTCGTGATTCTAGTGAGTGAAATCATTATTGTATCCATAATTACATTATAAATAACAGTGCGCATCACACTTCACATTATTAATTTTAAAATGCGTAGATATGTAGTATGTAACATGCCTACATGCATATATAACTTTAGTTTTGTAAATACATTTGATATGACGATGTAGATATATATATATATATATATATATATATTTTGTTAGTAATAATTGCTATACGGTAGAAAATAAAACATATGTTTATTTTTTAGATCAAAATATCTAAAATATAATTATTGGATATTAAAAAAGTTTATGGGTCGAACCGTCGAAGATCCAAAACTTTCACGATTAAAAAATGGCAATATTCTGTTTTATTGTTTTAATCGTAAAAAAAAAATAATATGTACTGTTTTCTGTCTTTGACTATTTAATTGAAACTTTTTTGTTATTTTGTTATGTCTATATATTATTTTTTTCTAGGATCTATTGTTAATATTCTTTTATGATTTCGAACTATAACATTTGTGATTATAAATGATTTTGTTAACAAAATGTTATTTTTTATCGTTTTATGGTGCTCAGAACACTATCCTATGGGTACATAATTTGTTGTCAAATTTTTATTTGTTTCTAACTTTAACTTCTTTCCGACAAATTATAGGTATATGTTTAAATGTTTTATCATAGTTTGAAAGAGAGAATAATAACTATAACTAGACATATATTTGTTTTTAAATTTAAACCCAGAAAAATATAAGTTTCCCAACATGCAACTAAAAAGCCGTATTGAACATGATAATTGAAAGGCCTTCACTATAACAGATTAGACGCTAGATTGCAAAAAATAACGTCGCTAATTTAAATGTTATATTTGCAAAATGTCAATATATAGAGACGTGATAAGTTTGCAAAAGAATTCAAATGCGCTTTAACAAAAAAAAACAAAGAATTCAAAATTCAGAATATCTTCTTACAAATGAGTTTCTATTTTTCTGTCTTTGACTATGTTTAGAAAAACAAAAAAAAAAAAAACAATTAATAATCACATGATAGTGATAAAGTAGAAATGCCCTATCTTTCACCTAATCATATTTACGTTTTTAATTTTAATCCCATGGAATACAAAATTATATGAAAATACACCTCGACAGCTAGGAGTGCTAAATAATACCATATCATTGAAAGAAAGAAAGAAAAAAACTGTTTATATCCTAAGGTTAGAAATAATCAAAATGATTAGACACATGGTAAGGCTCATCCCTTTCTTTCCTACTCATCATAAACCTCGGTGGCAAATAATAATTAACGCTGCGATTATCACTCTTAGTCTTGTGATAATTAGTCTCTTCTTTAGGGACCCAAGGTGGCTTTATTGACCTGATTAGTGCCCAATTAACACCTTCGAAGAACTCATGTCTTTTGATCTCAATAGAGCCTTTGAGACTCCCTAACCTCTTCTTAGGGTTCTTCACCAGCAATTTAATAATAAGATCTTGAGCGTTCACCATATCTTCGTACTCTTTCTGGCTTTTAACTATAACCTTTGGGAATGTCAAGGGTGCTTTAAGAATGTTTATTAGCGTTCTCTCGTTGTTCTCGCCTTTAAACGGTGTCTTCCCAAATATCATCTCGTATAGAAATATACCAAAAGTCCACCAATCAACTGCACTCCCATGGCCTTGCCCTGATAAATCAACAAAGTCAACTAGTTAGCAAAATTGAGCATATATTTGGCTGATGAGCTCAGATTAATTGTTGATGGACGAGTTATTTTATATAATTTCACTACAAGAAATCAATACATAGAAATGGATAATAATATGTTGCGAAAAAGGCGATGGACGATATTCCATCGCCTTTAAGACCATCAATTTTATTGGTAACAAAGTGTAGACGGTATCAACAATCTAGTATGAAATATACGTGGTTAGGACAGAAATATAATATACAACTTAACCATCAATGAGCCGTTGCTTCCTTGGCAATTGATGGCCACTATATAATACATGTTTCTAGATAAAAGATTGAATTTTTATTTTTGGGTTTTAGGGTACTAGTTAATGATTTCGTATTTGTAAACTTAAAAACCAATGATTAACCACTTAAACAATATTTAGTCAGCAAAAAAATTAATCTAGTTGTTTGTGTTAGTGTTGTTATTGAATAACCACGCAGATTCAAATCCGAATATATAACGACTGTTGTTAGATAAAAAAGAAAAAGTCAGGACAAAACCTGATGAGCTATACCTGAGATTACCTCCGGTGCCAAGTACTCATGTGTTCCCACGAACGACTTAGAACGAGCGTTGATCGGTTCGGCGAAAATCGACGGACATCCACCAGATAGGTCTCGAAGTCCGCTTGAAACTCGAGAACAAGAAGAAGATGGTCGAGAGAACGTTCTAGAAACATCGTTACTTTTAACGGAATCGCTAGTACCAGCTGCGTTCTCGTGTATCGTGGTGGTAATAACGTTCTTACTTCTTCTTCTGCTCGAGCTTGGAGAGAAGCAAGAAATGACGGGATTTAACGGAGTCGCCGTGCATGAAGGTGTAGAGCATTTACGGCGGATGCTGACGTCGTCGTCGTCGTGGTCATCGTCGTGAATGACTACTTGCTCGTTGTGGTTGAGGAGTTGCGGAACGACGTCGCATTTGAAGGAGAGGTCGAAATCAGAGAGCATTACATGACCATCGTCTCTTATCAATACGTTTTCAGGCTTCAGGTCTCTGTACACAATTCCCATCATGTGGAGATACTCTAAGGCCACCAGAGTTTCTGCTGCGTAGAACCTACATTTTTAAGCATTCTATTAAGCATTTCATAAATAATTATAAGATATGTCGAGCTATATAATCCTACTAATATATAACATTTTTAAGCATTTTATTAAGCATTAATTTCATAAATACTAGTTATAAGATATCTCAAGTTATATAATCCTACTAATATATATTTCTGCTAGTTACGTATTTGCAACTAAATATTGGTATAAAACCAAAAAGATTGGTATGTATATATATAGTGGATAAGAAAAAAACATTAAATTTAAATGTAAATCGTTCAACTAACACTAGAGGTGAAAATAATTGATAGCCTCAACGTTTACGTGTACATAAAAATTCACATTTTAAAAAATAAAATACTTTTTTCATTTTTTCATGAAATAGTTTTAACAATTCAGAAAACACATAAAACTTTATTTTGGTCAAAGGAAAACATTTTTACAACTAATAAATAACTTTTGTTTAAAAACATTAAAAATTGTGGTTCACATTTAAAACAAAACACTAAACACAAACAAACAATTAAAACCTTTAATCACCGTGAGATTGTTTAATAAATAGAAATGTTCTATACGATCAAACTAAGGTTTAAAGAAGGAGACCTAGTGGAGGAGATAGCGAAACGTTTAGATGGCTGGCGGAGGCGGGCGGCGTAGAGATCGCCGCCGGGACAATACTCCATGACGAGAAATGAGTAATGAGAAGCCTCAAAAGCTGCATACAAAGTAGGGCAAAAAGGGTGATCAAGCATCCCTAGAATCTTCTTCTCCATCTCCGCCCTTCCAAGCTTTTTCTTCACCGCGACCGCCTCCTTATCCACGACTTTCATCGCGTAAAGAGCCACCTCCGGGCTTCCACGTATTTGACAAAGGTACACACTTCCGATGTCGCCACTTCCCAATCTTTTTAGAAGCCGGAAATGTTCTAACCCTACCGCACGGCCGCAGCACCGACGGAGCCTGGCCATAGCTTCCCATGCGACCTGGTTAGCTTTGTGAGGCTTTGATTGGCTGTAGCTGTTATGGCCATGGTTGCTTAGATGAGATATGGAGCTACTACAGCTAGGGCTGGCCGTGAAAGAGCTGCTTAACCAGCTCGTGCGACGGCTCGAATCCGGTCCGGCCGTGGAGCTCTCATAATCCGACTCGTTGTAAAAATTAGTTGAGTTTGCCATTATAGACGTTTTCATGGGTAAGAAAAACTGTCTTGTCTTCACTATTTATCCTTATTCTCCACTTAAATCACTTGTTGTTTTGTCTTTTTGTTTATTTATTTAATTTTTGCATTCAATTTTTTTTTATATAAATAGTCGTAAAGATATAAAACCATGCGTGAAGATAAACAATATAGATCCAAAGTGCGGATACAAACATAAAGGAGAATTGATGAGATGCACATGTCAGGCATGCTTCGCCAAGCTGACACCACCACTATCCTTTGTTTTCTTTAAAGTTAAATGTTTGAACAATAAAATCATATGCCAGCTTTTACCTTTAGGTATTAAAATATTCCAATATCCCGAAGATGGTCAAGTCCGTATTTATAAGAAATTATAATGAAAAACTTTAGAAATTATAAGTAAGTGAGTGACCACAAAATTTGTTTCATTATCATATTTGGTCGTGCAGAAAGATTATTTAAGGACATGTTTTGAAAATTGACACACAACACATGGTTGCTATAAAATGTTCATAATTAATTCTGTGGAACCTTGCAGTACCAAAATTTAGTAAAAATTGTTATAAAAAACGACACCAATTATGACTAATCCCCTAATTATTATTTAAAAAGTAGCGATAGTGATTTTTACTTACATACCAGCTCCGTATTAAGTTTCAGCCACTATATATATATATTTTTTTGGATCAACTTTCCATTCCAAATGAAGTAGTTAAAGTACAGATAAAACAGAAGAAGCAGAGAGCTCACGAAGAGTAAATTTAGCTAGCGCATCGGCAGACATATTGCACGATCGTGGAATGTAAACAAACTAGATATATTGGAACAAAGACATCAGCTGAGTGATATCAAAAAAGAGTCCCTAGAGTTCCTTGATTTGTTCCCGAGAGTTCAGTACTCGGATGAGAACCTGAGCGTCAGACTTGAAGCAGATATTGGAGAAGCCCAGTTCACTCGCGTGTATAAGGGCTGCTCGGAGTGCGAGTGTCTCGGACATGAGAGGGGAGATCAGCCATTGTTCAGCGGAATGACCTTGGAGTATTTCATCATTTGATTGATCAGAGAAGATCCACCTCAAGTCCTCTGATTTAGATTCCCCCTTCTAGGATGTATCTGTGCAACATACAATGGGAGATCATATTGGATGGGGGTTACCTCTAGCTTGTGTAGAGGCTTGACTTTCCATTGTTAGTTGGGCTAATTGCCATCCATTCCCGAGCATCTAAGATGGCTTTAAGCATAGTGTCCTCAGGGCTGAAAGTTCTGTTTTCAAAGATCAAATGGTTTCGTGAAGACCATATGGACAAGCAGATCGAGGAAAGACATGACCCGATCCCAACCCTGCTGGTTGGAGACAAATCATATCTTTTGAATTTAGAAGGCTCGTGGCAAAGTCATCCACCACTAGTGTTTGAGGTGTGTGAAGAGCAGGTGCTAGTTGCCAAACTTTTTGCGAGAATTCACATTGAAAGAACATATGCTATGTAGTTTCTAGATCACCATATCGTGCGCAGGCTGAGTTCTCAAATAGACCTCGATTCAAGAGGTTTTCACCCACTGGAAGAGCCCCTTGGACTATCTTCCACAAGAACACTTTCAGCTTTGGAGAGAATTTACCAAACTAGATTGTTGACATCCAGTTGAGTCTGGCTTTAGTGTTGTTTACTGCTTGATCTGTTTCTGTACCGGATACATGATATCCAGATTTTGAAGTGTATACCCCTGATTTATTTGCGAGCCAGATGTAGGAGTCAGGTGCACCCTTGGAGCTAGGTCTGAGGCTGAAGATTTCCGGAACCCATTCAGGTAGAATCTCATTGATCCTTCCTCTATTCCACAATTTTCCATCATCGAAGAGGAAGCTCAAGACTTTAAGGTCTTTTGATGCAGCAGTTGGTGGACCAATATATTTTAAAGGTTGGGAAGTGGAGAGCCAGGGGTCGTTCCAAATAGATGTATCTCGTCCGTTCCCAATTGCTTTGCTTAGCTATTTCTTAGAAAATCTCTTCCTAGGAGGATACTTCTTCATCCATGTGAGGCAGAGGCCGTGATTGTAGTTTCTAAAAAGCTATTATATTTACAATATTTCACAGTAATATACGAGCCAGGAGACATGATAAGTTTTGAAGAAGCTTCCAACTTATCTTACCAAGCAAGGCCTCATTAAACCTCTGGATTTCGCGAAATCTGAGCCCTCCATCCCTTTTAGATTTTGCGATTTCTTCCCAAGCAACAAAGCACATTCTCTTTCTCCCCAGTTTTGAGTCCCACCAGAACCTTGTTAGTGCAGATTGGATCATGTTGGAAAGGGTTTTGGAGAGTTTGAAGCATGTTATCGAGTAGGTGGGGATGGCCGAGAGGACATATTTTATCATTGTGAGTTTCCCAGCATTTGATAGGAAGGCTGAGGACCAATTGATTGCTTTCTGTCGTATGCGGTCCACAATTTGGGTAAATAAGTCTTTTTTCTTTCGACCAAAAATCTCAGGGAGACCTCGATACTTCCATTGGCCGTCTTCTTTGGAAATGCCCAGAATAGCTTTGACTTGTTCTTTGATCTCTGGTGGAGTCTTTGCCTAGAAGGTTATTGATGATTTTGCTTCATTTATGAGTTGACATGAAGCCGTTTCATAGTACCGTAGATTTAATATCAAAGCCTCGCAAGATTGAGTGGTTATTTTGCCAAAAATATAGTATCATCTGCGAAGAGTATATGGTTAATCTTCGGACCACCTCGTGAGGCACATACATCGAGAAGGTGACCACTTTCTTGTGCTTTTCTACATAGACCAGAGAGAATTTCTCCGCAGAGGATGAGTATGAACGGTGAAAGGGGATCACCTTGGCGTATCCGTCTTTGTGGAGGGATTTGTCCTTGAGCCGTACCATTGACTAAAAAGGAATAAGAGACTGTGGAGATGCATTGGAAGATCCAATTTATCGATTTGGCGTGGAAACCGAGTCTCTCAAGTACCGAGATGATGAAGTCCCATTCAAGCCTATCGTAGGCTTTACTCATGTCGGGCTTTACCACCACTTTATCGCTCCCAAAACTTTAAGGAAGTGAAGAGTCTCATGTGTGATTAGGACGTTGTCTGAGATAGCTCTCCTGGAGACAAAAGCTGACCGATTTTCCGAGATAATAGAGGGGAGGATCGGTTGTAGTCTTCGGGTGAGAATCTTTGAAATGATCTTGTAATATACATTGCATAAGGCGATCAGACAGTATTCTGCAACTGTTTTTGGACTCTAAGCTTTTAGAATCAATCTTAATGTGTATTATTGATTGATCTCAGGAGAATCCTTGTCGTGAAGATTTGTTGGATATCTTCCGTAATAGATGTTACCACTACAGTCCAGTTCGATTGGAAGAAGCTTGCTGAAAAATCATCGGTCCTGGTGCTTTGTCCGAATGAATAGAGAAGAGCGCAACCTGAACTTTCTCTTTTGTCGGATCCGCTATGAGGCCTTTGTTTGTTTCAGGGGAGATACATGGCTGGAAGGCCTTTACAACTATTTTCGCGCTATTTGAGTTTTGAGTTATGAAAAGATCCAGAAAGTAGTCTGTTATGAGTTAGACTATCTATGGTTCTTCGCAAACTTCATCCCTCTTTGTCTTCTAAGGTGGAGAACTTGTTACCTGCTCGTCTACCTTGGGATATAGCATGAAAGTAGGCAGAGTTTTTATCCACCAACGTTAACCACAAGTTTCTACTTCTTTGTTTCCAATATTCTTTCTCCATATGTGCTCTTTTAGCTCTTGGTTTATTTCTGTAATCTGCAAATCACTTGTAACACCCCCAAACCGTTCTAGACCGGTCGGCCCGATTTGGTCTGGAGATGTCACAACTTAGGCAACCGTAGAATGATAATCTGAGGTTTCCAGAACCAGTCTGGTACCTTAGACCACCTTTCTACAGAGCCATTCCTCTTTACCAGTCCGGTACCTTAGACCACCCTTCTGAGGCTTTTCAACCCGTATCGCGGTCTCGAGTTGTGCCGGTCCAGACTAGACCAAATATCATTAGTTACTTACTAATTTTCATATAACCCATTTTTATATATATTATAGGTTCAACACCAAGATAAGTTTTTTTGTAACACATACTACCGGATCGATCCACGATTAAAACATATTACATATTACAAAGTAGCATTTCTTACAAAAACTCCAAAGTCTACGCCGGGGGCCTACACGTCCAAAGTCGTTTCCTACGGCTTCCCACCTATGGTTACCTGCAAAACAAGTAGAGTCATGAGTAATATAGAATTACTAAGTGAATCCGAGTCCCCTCTAAACATGCATTAACACGAATAAATCCGATGTATGAATAAATGCATCTAAGTGAACATATAAAACATGTCAAATTAACATATCAAACATTTTCTATACCTAGAAATATTCCTAACACTTAGATAAGAACCTCTACCAAATTTATCACTACGAACATATCCGATTTTCATACGAAAGCGCCTAAGTGATCTCGCCTCCATGTTTGAAATAAGTAAGTAAAAATAATTCTCACACTTAGAAAATTTTTTAGAATTTTATACATAATACTCTATGCGATTTAACAAAAAAAAAAAGAAACTAAACGCGATGCCACACAAGTTTGATTTGCTGGGTTTCACAGATTGAACAGAAAGGGCTGGGAAAGCTCGCTGGATACTCGATCTAAGCTTTTTCTGAACTCGCACCTGGAGCTAGACGACACAAATTTGCCTTAACAAATATCCGAGATAAACTAAACCAAAACTAGAACTTAAATAAATTCGGCTTACCAACCCGACTAACTGTCTAGCAACTTGCCGTAGAGGTAATAGTAGCTTCCTCGAACTCTAGGTCACGAGAAACTCACTTAGGGATTTTTAAGAAATTTCGACAGTGTTTTGGCTAAGGATAAACAGTTTTCGGCTTGACGGAAATGTAAATTTTCACTTGTTACGGATACTCGCTTTGACCATGGATCACTCGGCTAGGCTTCGGTGTTACTCACGACATCACCCTTCCTCTTGGGCTGAAGCTCGCTATTTCTAGGCTTAGAACATCTCACATGCATCGGCTCAACTCATCGGAAACTATGATGTTTCGATTTTTAGGCGGGCAGTATTTCAGCGAGGCTTGGGAGAAAAATCTTGAAATCCCACCCTGAGTTCTCGCATTTATAGACAGTCAGGCGGAGCTCACGAAGTGGTGCGTCATCAGCTTGGACGACACATGGCCGAAATATCAAGACACCTGGCCGAGGGGTTCAGAGCGTGGCTGGACGAGAGTGAACAGCGAGTGCATGGTCCTGGCGTGTCATGGTTGTTGGGTCAGGTATCGCAGGCGTTTGTTAGAACCGTGAAAGCACATAATCCCTCGGTTTCCATCATGGGCGACAAACACGAATCTATGCACGTTCCAGTCCGACCGGTGGGGCTCACAGTATCTTTCTGTCAGATTTTTGTCTGCCCGACTACTCTCCTACACGCGGACAGTCGAACAGTTGGTCTTGCTCCCATGAGTCCCCGGGTAGGTCCCATTCTGCCATTAGGCCCCACACGCGTCCTATACATGCGTTTGAAGCGTTTTGTTCTGCGGTCGGGTCCGCCGTTCTGAAACGTGTTTCCTCAACCAATTTTGGATTTTTCTTCGCCTAATCCCTTCTTTTAAGCCCAACTATCTTCTTAAGTCCTGGAATACCTCATGCCTCTTGCCCTTTTGATTAGAACCCTTCAAACCCTCGTTTTTGCTTGGACCGCACCGATTTGGACCCTTCTTGACCATCTCTTGATTCCCTCGAATTTTTCCACTTTTCTTTCGATACTTCTTTATTTTTCATGGGCTAATACCATCTTGAAGGTTCCTTACTTTAATTTAAAACACTCCCTTCTCGGCCGGTTCTAGCCTTGATCCGGGTTATTACATCACTAACCAGAGAGGGTGTCATGGCAGTTTCTAGTTTTTCCCTTATTTCCGTTATCTTCTTTTGGCTAATGAGGTGGTGAACTATATTCCATTCGGAAATAGCTCTTCGGAAATATCTCTTCGGAAATTAGATATCCTTTGTTCTACTGAGGCTTGCGAGATAGCTGTCCATGTTTCTTTGATCAGGGTACTGAATTCCTCGTTTTTCCTCAT
The DNA here is from genome assembly GCA_900406395.1 of Kernera saxatilis. Taxonomy (NCBI): domain Eukaryota; kingdom Viridiplantae; phylum Streptophyta; class Magnoliopsida; order Brassicales; family Brassicaceae; genus Kernera; species Kernera saxatilis. Next base: position 61,250 of record OVAY01000265.1, on the reverse strand, counting down.
CTTGCGATCATATCTGAAAATGCCACTCTTTCTCATTATTGAGGGTTCGAAAAAAGTCACCACTGGTCAGTGATATGTTCCCTCGAAGTTCAAATAGGTGCAGCGGCCTAAAGGGAAAGGCTTCGGCCCACAGACTGTTAAACATTGATCAGTCCAAGCGACAATGAATTAGATAAGTCAGGAATTGCCAAAATGTCGTAGATCATAGAGGTCACATTGGGATTAGAAAGCTCGGAAATCTCCAAAATTTTCCTCTGCTCTTATCCGACCTTTTGATTTTTTCGTGTTGTCTAGGATGTCATTGAAGTCGCCTATAGAGAACCAGGGGGAATCTCTAGTTGCAGCTAGCGTTCTGAGGGTACTCCACACATCCTTCCTCTTAGTTTGACCAGGTTCACCGTAGATGAAGGTGGCAAAGAACGTTTTTCTTTTGTATGATATAGAGGTATCGATAATCTTTAAGTCAATGTTCTGATTCCAAAAGAGGGATAGTCCTCCGCCTCATGGGCTGTGTGGAGAGACAAGGGAATACAAGTAGAGATTTAAAACTTCAACGGTTTCAAAACATATTCATTGTTGTTTTTCGTTTCCATGAGGAATACAATATCATGAGTTAATGATTGGTAGAACTCCTTTATTTGTCGAACTGTTATGGGATTCCACAAACCACAACAGTTCCAGCTCACAATCTTTAAGGAAGAGGACTTTGTGGATTGTGAAAATCTGCTTTGTCCTTTGAGATCGCTGGGATGATGACGCTACATGGTGGAGTTCGTGCTGTCGTTGAGTGTTCGCAAAACTGCGAGGAGTAGGGTTTTGATAAGCTTGTGAAGCAGATGTTTGCTTTGACCTTTCTCTGTTTTTTTGGGAGGGGGAGGTCCTTTGGTTTTGGAGAGTTATGTTTCTCTTTCTCGAGCTTTTTCCTGCGATGAGCTGAGGGCTACTATTTATTGGTTTCTTTGCTGGTGGTCTTCATCTTCTCTTTTTCTCCTTTGTCGGAAGGGTTGTTGCAGTCATGGATGCAAAGACGTTTATCGCAGGTGTTGTAGCTAGGGTTCTGGTAATTGACGATTCCCCCTTTGTTTTAGAGCCTTGTTCAGTAGTCTGAGCCATATATGTCGGTGCAGCAAATATATGAGTAGCAGTCGCAGCCATTAAACCTCTTTCTTCTTCTTGAATCACTCTCTGTCTTCTAGCCGCATTCTCCAATGGGTCCGGGCAGTTCATATGTTGTATAGTGACCTCTTGAAGTTCTTCTAGAATTTCTTTTGTTGTTTGGATTGGGACTTGTGGAGAGAAGGCATCTTCATCCAGATTTCTTTCTAAGGGAGGCCGATTTGGTCTGGATGTAGCTGAAGATTCTTGAGGAGCAGGCCTCTCTCGTTGTTCTTTTTCTCTCCATACTTGATTTGATTGAGCTCGGTGGTTCAGTTGAGAACAACTTTTTGTTGAATATGGTATCTTAGGTCGTGGTGATTATCCTTCTAGTGGTCAGGATATAGATATGAAGATGTTTTTCGGTCTCTCTTGGTAAGGATGAGAATTAGAGAGGAAAATTCTTTCTTCATGGGGTCTCATCGATTCCTTTAGATGGTATCCTCTTTTATGTTTGGTTAAGTCTCATACTTACGTTGCACTCTTCTTGGATGGTCTCTCTCCGAAGAGGCGTCCATATCTGTCGCGATGTTGACTGAACTCTTTTTCTCTGTCGTTTTCCTCTCGGTGAGCTAGTTGTAGATCTTTCCTCTGAGGATGGTTATGTTTTGGTTTGATATTTGGTCCTCTGTTTTCCGGCTTTGATTGGACACAACTCAGACTCGTGTGTAAGCCGTTGGCAAATAGAATAGTGTTTTTCCAGTTTTTCATATTCAAGGGTAATAATGGATTCCTCCCCAGTAGAGAATTCCAGAATAGTTTTATTTATGAGTGGTTTGAGTCCATCAATCGAGACATGGACTTTTGCTGTAGATGATGTGAGGACAAATCTTTCCAGGTTGCCGAGTTTCTTCCCTATGTTGCTGACGATTTCATGTTTCAAGTAGTGGAGAGGGATTCCTTTGAGGTGGATCCAAAAAGGTATTTGGGATGGGAAGTTTGGAGAAATAATCGGCTTCCATTTCTGCAATACAACCATCCATTTGGCGTAGTGGTAAGGGCGGTTGTCCAGAACTTTCTGTAAGTCTTCTTCGAGGTTAAACTGGTATTGGAAGCAGTCATGACCTAGGTCAGACCCTATAGCTTTTCCTTTCAGTTCCCATCGTTTTGGAAAGAAAGGAATCATTGACCACATATGTTGTTCTTTTGGGTTTGTAAGGCGCCCAATAAGCGTGAGAGCATTCTCATGGATTATGTCAGTAGTATTTATCTCTGGAGCTCTAATTATTTTCCTTGGTGGAGACACAGATGGCAGAGCTAACCCTTTCCTTTTTCTGAGTAGGTGAAGCGGCGTGCCATTGAGTTGAAGAAGTCAAGATTCCAACCTCGGTGAGCGGTTTCGAAAAAGAGTTGTGCAGACGAGAGGGTTGACGGTAGTTGTGACGGATCTAAATCTTTGACATCAATGAATTTCATGCCATATTGAGAGCAGTTCCGGGTGCAGCAGTTTTGTAGAGGAGATGTGGTTTTGGTATGGAAATGAGTACCAATCCGTGCAGAGGTTTGAGAAAGTTGATGAGAGTCCCTTGTTGACTGAGGTTGATGGTCGCGGACCCTCCGACATGGAGTCGGGGGTGGAACCACGGTGTGGAAAGGTCACGGGCAATTTCGAGAGGATAAAAACTTTCTATTTTTGGCAAAAAACAGGTAAATATTTGAAAACTTGGACTAAACCAGGTTGTTGGAAACTATCTCGTGAACCGCGCATGAGAATTGTGCGTGGAACCGTGCCACTATATTTTTACTATTCAAACAAAATTAATGATAACTGTTAGAAAACCAATGATCAAATGTAATTTTTATAGTTTGATTTTTAAGATCCAATTTAATAAAATTGCGTTCAAACTTAAAATATAAAAATATTTAAAAAACCTACTACTTGTACGTATCTTGTTTTCCTGTATTTTTCTTTTCAATCACTAAATATAAATTAGTTAATAAACCGACTAGTTTAATATCTTCGATTTGATCATAACTTATTATTTATTTATAAACATATAATTTTATACTCATTCTATTTAATAAATTGGATGACTTTGCCGTCTAAACCTTTTAAAACCTTAATTTGCCGATCTAACTTTTTTTGATAATGCGTTAAAGAAAATAACACTTCACTGTTTTGACATTGTGCCTTACAGACAAACGATCGTCCGCCTGACAAGAAACTACCGATGAAAGTGACAAGATGGAAGTTTTTTAAAGATGCTAGCGTTGTGAAAGAAGATGTAATAATAAAACAATGTTAACATCAACACAAACAATAACATATAAACTAATGGGCATGTTAATAGACCTCTAAATATATTTAAAATAATAAATATGAGATTCAAACTGGCAAAAGGCTGATGAATATAGCAAAATATTTGTAAGTAAAGCAATTTTGGTGAAATTTAGTGACAAATCAAAGCAATATAAGATATATTGTCAACATATTGAACACAATTAATATTATTGCAAATATATTTCTATAACTGTAAATACATTATGAAATATATTTGATTTGGAGACAAATATATTAGAAACAGTTCATGGAAAGCTAATAATAAAATTGGGATTCTAACTAGCAAAAACATGTTGAATAAAGCAGAATACATGTAAGCAAAGCAATATTGTAGCATTATAAAAACAATTTGCTGAAACTTAATGACAACAATTATTATAACTAACATAAGCTAAGAAACCGATCACAATACTACAAGGGAATGTCCAAAAAAGCCAGTGTTGCGTAAATGATACGAGGGGCTGCCTTTTCCAACTTATAATTTGCAATCAGGGATGGTCCATTTTGCACAGCAAGACGTAGACTTTCGACATATATGTCTCTCGAATTTCCAACATTTTAACATTTGGTAAAAAAATAACGATAGTCAGATCCCGTGCTAGCGAGTAGACCATAAAAATGAACTCTCCGGTTTGATTTCAAACAAAAACTAATCAAAATCTCTTGTGGAGAGAAAACTTCAGCCGATGCTTTCGCGACATTAGCATCCACCTCAAACCCTTTGGTCAAAAGAGTAATACCCGTAGAAGATATAGAAAAACGTAGCATTAACCTCCCTTCTAAGATCCCATATTCAACAAAATCGAGGTAGAAGAAGCCGAGTTGATTTCCGACGAAGAACTCACCGACATTGACCCTCCAAATCTCGACCGATTTGAGCTAGATAGCGAGGCCATCATAAAGGAAAAATGATCCTATTCCCACCACATGAGAGGAAGTCCCAAAAAAAGGCTGGAGAATCCCGATATTTCAATACATTGAGGATGGAACTCTTCCTCCAAACAAATGGGATGCTAGAAAAATTAAGGTAGTAAGCGTCATATACTGCATTATAAATTCAGAGCCATAGAAATGCAACATATCAAAATGTACTTGAAATGCATATACGGCGAGACATCAACACCGTCATAAGAGAAGTCCACGAAAGATCATGCGAAGTCATTCCAGTGGTCGGGCACTCAAGATGCTTATCAAGAGACAAGGATACTTCTGGCCTATGCTGCTTACAGATTGGGAAAAGTACTCCCAAAAATGTGATCTGGTGGGACCACTCCCGAATCCAAAAAATGAAAATTGAGATTCCTATTGGTTCTCACCGACTACTTTACTAAGTGGCTCGAAGCCAAACCCTACAAAAAAATTTTGGATATCAACGTACAAACTTTTGTTTGGCAAAACATCACAGACTCCCTAACGAGATTGTGATAGAAAATGGAACACACAATTTACGTCGAAAAATTCAAATTATTTTGCGCTACATGGAAAATCCGGTTGAGTTTCTCAACCCCGCAATACCTTCAGGAAAACAGCCAAGCCGAAACAACAACTAAGAACATCTTCCTCAAAAAGAGGCTCGACTCTAAGAACGAATTATGGTCAGACACCGTTCTGCTTAGCCTACGGGATAGAGACAATAATTCCAACCAAGACTGCACTTCCCAGCCTCCGACGGATCCTATGTTCCACAAACGAGGATCAAAACAACTATATGATTCTTAGCAGCCTCGATACGATCGACGAATGACGCGATCATGTACTCATAAGGATCCAAAACTATCAACAAGCCACAACTTGCTTTTACAATTCTAAAATCTGAACAAGGACATTTAGAGAAAACGAGCTCATTTTCCGCAAAGTATACGAAAACACTAAAATATACGACATAAGCAAACTTAGAATTAATTGGGAATGCCCATATCAGACAACCAAATAGTCCGTAATGGCGTCTATAGCTTCAAAACTCTGGGAGGCATCCCAGTAAAACGGGTATAGAATGCCATGAATTTAAAGAAGTACTATCACTAAGTACTAAACAAAATCGAACTACGTAAAGACTTGACCCCTTTACAGGATACGTAGGAAGCTCGACAAATGAGTTTAACCCTCCGACATAACACACCAAATCAAGCTTAGAATCCAATAGCTCACACAAAAAAGCAAGAGTCATATCTCGATTTGGACAAGAACAAAGAACGCTTGTCATCAGTCTCTCCGAAGAAGCTTATCCCAACTTCACCAAGACAAGCAAATCCTTTTCAAAGGCTCAGCAGTGCCGAGTTCCCACCTAAAAGCCAAACCTGTTTCGTAAATAAGTCTTTATCAAGACTAACACACACGAAATTGACCAAAGTCATTGCATGAATATTTACCACTCGTTGCTAGTTGTGATACTTGTGTTAGTTGTGAACACGAGGTGGTTATCGTTTGCGGATTATGTGAGAATCTCCTTAGGTATTTATCACTCGATGTATGTGAGAACTCCGTCACTAAAAGCTCTATCCACCTTTCCTTTGGTAGCTTGGTAGCTCCATATGTAGGACACGCTGTGTTTTGTTTATGGTCTTTTACATTTTTCTTAGGTACAAGAATTAATGCCGAGTTTCTCTCGATGCTAGGGTACATCAAATTTGTTCCATCATTCTTTATGTTGATATCATCTGAGAAGTTAAGAGATGAGAATTCTACTAAGGGGAGGTGAATGTATAACCTTGTACAGAACCTAGAAACAACCTTGGAAACTGAATGGAAAATTGTCAAATCATTCAAGGGAAGATTTCGACCGAAGAAGATCTAGTTGACTCGGGGAAAATTTGAAATTAGATCGAGGAAACTTTGTTGATTGTCAAGACAGTCCGCCTATCGACCATGGAATAATAACATGACCCGTAGTCGTCGAGTTAGGTTCCTATGAGCAAAAGTGTGAGGAAATGAACAAATATTGGCATCTGGTCGAGGAAACTGGAATTTAGATCGAGTAATTACCCTTCCAGTCAAGGCAGATTGATTGGTGGGTAAAACTGGATCGACCATATGAAGATTAGCTTAGAATATGATCAGGGAAATATTGGTGGCTCGGAACAAGCCACATCAACGAGCTATTAAGCAGTTGCATCATCAAGCTGCTTAGGTAGGAAGCAGCTTAGTCATCGACCTGGTTAGGTAAGCAAGTTGCTGTGTCATCGAGTTGCTTAGGTAAGGAAGCAGTTACGTCATGAAACAACTTAGTCACCGAGCAGCTTAAGTAAGGTCTGTGGGCTAGGTCTGGCCGAGGATCTGCAACGTCCCCAGGTTGGTACGACGAATGGTCGAGGAACAATCATAGCCAAGGACCTGCAACGTCCCCAGGTTGGTACGACGAATGGTCGAGGAACAATCATAGCGCCGAATTACGAGCAGGCTCGGGCGTGCCATGCAGTCGGACACGCGGCTCGTTCTAATCGTTCCAACCAACCAACCTACCTGTCTATTTCACCTGTTCTAGCTGCGTGTCGAGTCGAGAATTTAGTTACTATAGGCGGCTGGGAAATTTTTTGAATGGTGGCATCGTGTGTTCCGAATGACACATGGACTGTGACTTGCAAGCCAAAACAATCTTCAGGCATTTTAAATAGCCCCCTTGCACATCCGTTTTCGAAACCACACTAAGTCCAAAGCACTTAAGAAAAGTTAGCCTAGTTCATCCGAGTTAGTCTTTGGTGGTGGAGACGCTTAGCCGAGAAACTTACCAGAGGCAATTCTAAATTAGTCTGGGGAGGAGCCGAGAGCTAACCTTCAGCCGAATCTCTGTAAGTATGGTCATGTGTAGCACATAAATATGATTTTGTTAAGTATTTTGATTTATACTTAGTTATATTTCGTGAATTATTTGGTGATTGACTAGCTTAAACATGAGTTGCATCTTTAGACATGGTTTAGGATAGTATTATTTTTAATAACGAATTTAGATAGAGGTTTATCTATCCATTATGCTGGACGTGGAACTATTGAATTGATTTAGTGATGCTAATGGATTATCTATGTGTTATGATGGGCGTGTGGTGGCCATGATGAACTGTTTCGATGATGGTGGTGGGGGTACACCCTTTACCAAGGGTTAGGTGATGTTTGGTTGTCTCGGAAAGCTCAAATTGGGTCACTGCTGTCAAGGGCTACATGACGATGTAGTGTATACACCATCGTTCGAGGACAGATCATATTCGGAAGAGATGTAATCTTTTATAGCCTTTGTGGCTTTAAGCCGGAGACATCGCCTAAGGCGGGGACAATCAGATCACCGGATAACCCTAGTAACCGGAACTTGTGATGACAATATGCTCGTCAAGATTCTCGCATCCATGGTTTGAGGTTGTGTGCCGGATAAATATGTTAGATATTTCTCATGCATACGCTCAATAGAGCATGATCATGTGCATGATGCATATTGCTTATGATTAGGGTTAGGGATTAGGATTGTTGTTTGTTAGAGATGTCGTGCTTATTGAGTGATATTAGATTACTCATGATGCTAATTGTTTAGCAGGTAACCTTAGAGGGAGATTTTAGCGGCATGGTCCTAAACCGGATTGCCCAGTTATGGATCAACGACGGCACTAGATAGCGCATCAGCAAGCTCGTTAGGGCGAGTAGATGTCGAGCTCGCATTCGGGTCGGCAGCTCCCCGACAACAAAAAGCACAAAAAATAGAGACTCTTGTCCATTACGCATGGTAATGGAACAATCCAAAGAAAGCATCCTCCTTCAACCACATCATTCTCCATTCAACTATAGTCTGGAGTGCTTGATGCAAATACTCTGATTAGCTTCTCATTGCTGGCCAAGAAGCATGTTTCAAATTAGCAACTATAGTCTGGGGTGCTTGGTTTGACATGTTTTAATCCGTTTACAAAATTGTAATGATAAAAAAGTTGTGAAAAGTTGCAGAAAAACAGAGATGTGAGACAGAGAAGATATAAAACATCGACTGTACATCAAATTTAAACAAATAATAGAATCATGTTTGTGCACCTTTTGTCCCATATATAATATAAATATATATATAGACAAGAAATTTGGCTATAGAGGTAGCATAAATCAAACTTGCGAAAATGGTCTCTCTTTTTTTCTCCAACGTAGATTTTAGAGTTTGGTCAAAATATTGTCATGAATTTATAGTAAATTCTGAGTGGCATATACAAAAAATTAATCAAATAAATAAGGGTAATAATGTCTTTTTGTAATTTAAAAGGCTTCATGCTTAGGAAAACCTCATTTGAAGAGTATGAGACTATTCGAGCATTTAGAAACTCTTTTAGCTTTCTTTTTTAATTATGCGTTGAACACAATACGACGTCGTGCCTCACATAGCATCCACGTCATCACAAATTCACGGTTTCTTAACACCATGACGGTAAATGTATGAATATCATGTAATTTGTTATTTTGGGTATTTAATTTGAATTAATGTTTAGTTAAGATATATATTAGCACTGTCCTATAATTTGTGTAGGAATCGAACATAGTAGTTTGGTTGGGGTATGAAAAAACTGGTTTAAATAAAGTTAAAAAAAAAAAAGAAGTTATATAATTTTTGTATTCAGATAATTAAGAAATATTTAAAAGAAAATAAAATAAAACGCTTGCATCAAATCATTTAAAAATAAGAAACAAAATACCCAAGCAACAATCAACGAGTTTTAGAGCTTCGGGAATCCAAGACCGCTCGTGAGAAACAGGATTAATTCTCGCGTTTTTCGCAATCTTAGCTAGCATCTCAAAATGTAACTCCATCTGCATCTTCTCCATCTCCCTTTGAGCTTCTAACATTGTAGCTAACTCCGAAGCGGCTGAGCCGCCCCTTCCTCCTCCTCCTCCTCCTCTCTTTGGTTCTTCCTCTTCCTCTTCCTCTACCGTGCAAAAATGTAAATGCGTGCCATAATCACATTCCTTGCAGTAATAAGACCAGAGATTATCTGGAACAATATCTTGGCAAATATCACAGTTAAAGATCAAACCGTTCTGGTAAGGAGAACAATAGAGCAATGTTAGCGGATGCGCGTGTCCTTCACGCTCCACGGACTCGGGCATAAACACGCATCTGACATGCATATCATACTGGCAGATAGAGCAGTTATAAACGAACCCGGATCCATACTCCCCACACGCGTTGCACCTGTAAGTTTTTTTTTGGGTATAAATGTTAATTGTTAAGTATTTATACCATTTTCAATTTTTTTCAGGGAAAACTAGTAGCAGAAATACGAATATTAAATCTACTGGCTAGCAACGACAAAGAGCAACTTGAACAAACATTACAACAAAGGAACAAGCTAAAACATTACAACAAGTTGCACCTGTAAGTTGAGGACTCATACGGTGGGGAATGGAGCAGGGTCAAAGGGTGATCTGGGTGAGCCTTGTGACTAATCACTTTAGCTTTGTTACTGCGCAACGGATGGATGTGGCTTGGGTTCCTCACCGAAAGTTTTCTTGAATCCATTATAGCTAAAATTTTTTTTTTTTTTTTTGTGTTTGAGGTTTTTGATTGTTTCTGTGATTGCAATTAAGCCAAGGGATTTCAAATTTTTATCTTTTTCTTTTTTGTCAACGGATTTCAGTTGTATATATAGCTAAGTTAGTAAGACGACTTGCGATTATGAATTTTCTTTAGGGTAGAATAATGATGTGTTTTGGACTTTTGGTTTGACTATTAACCAAGTTGTAGCTTATATGTTTATTTACAACCGTAAAAATCCTATTAAATAATATCTGATAAATTAATAAATTTTGTTAGTTCCAAGTTTTATTAATATAAAAATTAATCAAAATTTGATAAAATAATAAGCTATGATTTTTTTTTGAAAATTTATATGCATATATATGGTCTCAATAATATCATAAATTAATAATTATATGAATTTCAATTTGTGCATACATATAGGCAATTTACTAAAATATTACTCTATTATTGTTTTTTTTTAAAGTTAAATTTTTTTGGAACTCATCTATAATTTTCTTTATTGTATCAGAAACTCATCGTATTATCTTTTTGATTTAAACTTTTGAGCATGTATACTATTCGTAATATTTTTAAACTTTTGAGCATGTATCGTTTTCATCCGGATAGTTCGGTAGGCTATTAGCATCTGTTCTATTATGATAGTCAAGATTATTAATCATAACTTCAAGTTCAAATATATCATTTTGATAAATATATTCATCTAATTTTTTTTTTAAAGAAGTATCCTTTAAAGATAGATTTTAGAAAATTGTAGACTAAAATAAACTGTTTTTGAAACTAATATTAATATCTTTATAAAATTTTCAACGTCTCCTCTTTATTAATTTATAAAGATTTTTATTGTCTATTAGGACAATAATATCATTACGCGGTTATCAATCTATATATATTGATTCTCATTTTGGATTCAAAGTCGAGAGGTGGGAACTATTCTTCTTCAACGCGCTTATCGATCTATATGTTGAATCTCATTTATGATTCAAAGTCAAGAGGTGTAACTATTCTTCTTTATCCCATCCATCACGCCGACTAGATTTATGGTTCTTAAAACTTATAACTGATTAAATAATTAGTTGTAATCAAAGCTTCTAAAATATCGAATTATCAACCCGGAAATGTATAGAGTTGACATAGTCATGAGGGATGTGAGTTCAATTAACTGTTTAGGTTTGCTTTCCTCCTCCTTTTTGTAACTAGACCATATAATTTTCATCAGTATCTTTAACCGTTATACAAAAAAAAAAAACTAGCTAGAAATTACAATTTTACTTGGGAAACCATCGATCGATGTGAATCAGTAAATATAGCCATCTCTAATGAAATCGTAGCTTAAAAGCCCTAAAATCTTATTTGAGAATTGAGAAGCATGTCGTGTGATGGTTTCCTTGATATGTTACGTTTAGCCTTCGTTTTGGATAACAAAATCGACGTGGTGATTTTTTCAAGGAGAACCGTAGAGAAAAGTGAGCAAGTGCGCATGTAAAAGTATGATTTCTACTATATGGCAAACTAAATAATTGCTATTGTTAATGATAAAAACAGAACAAGAATTGATACCAAAATTGATGAAGGAAGAACAAGAACTTTTTGAGTGGGTTTCTCAACTTTTGAGAACCCTTCGTAATAGTTAAGTTGACTTAGATTTTTGGGCCTATTATATTGGGTTTTACACAAGCTTGAAGAGAAAGAAGATATGGGCCTTCGGATTGATGAAGCCCACTCCAGCATGAATTGATCCAACGCCTTAGAGAGAAACCTAAGCATATGTTAGGTTTTTTCTTAGGGTTATCGTTGTATTGCTGCTTCTTCTTCTTCCTAAGTTGTAATATGCAAAAGAACACTTCCGTTAACATTGTTTCTAGTAGATCTTTGAGGGCAAGAGATCCCTCACGAAACTCGTTAAATCCTGGTGTCGTTTACTTTCTTGCTGTTACAAACATCTAAGTGAACTAGAACTAGCACAAGTTAATCCGCTGGTTACCTCTACAATAATCTTTTGTAATTATTTTTTATTTTATAATTTTTTTGAGAACTCATGTGAGAACCGATATTCTAAAAAACAAATAAGAAGAGGCAGGGAATCGCTTTTCGATGTGTGCGTCAAACATGAAAAGTGGCAGCCGTTTTTATAACTTCATAGAGACTTGGAAAGGGGGCAACACAATCAATCCGTGTGTGGAGAGGAACTTTCATGAGGGCAATAATGCAATTCATGAGAGCATTAATCCTGTCGACAACAATTAATTATGCGTTAGTTACGGGACTTCGAAATTCAAACGGTAAAGGAAGAGATTTGTGTGTATTGGATCACACAAATATCAATATGGATTTGTCCCATAAAAGTATGCTTATGTGCCGAAGGCCTCATTCCTAATTCCCCAATCCCATATCCAAAATCCTGAGCTTGGCCAGGCTGGGTTTGGGTATCTGCTCTCGTTAATAATACACCAAAGAGTACCCAAGATTTTTGAACTTTATCATGAGTTCTCTATTTTATATATAAGTGAAATTTCACCTCTAATTTTCAATATGGAATATTTAATACTTAGTCAAATTTTGCTTTCTAGATGATCCAGCTTTACAAACTTTCTAAGTAACCAACTTTGGACTTTTATTTCTCGTTCAAAACAACTCTGATTGTTCTGTGTGAGTATTCTACGCAATAAAGCTAGTGGCAACAAGTCCATCGTACTCATAGTTCAGTCATTATGCTAAAAGAATTGGCCGGAAACATGATCGAAAAGTTGGCCGGACCACTTGTCCAAAATGATTTCCAACAATCCTCCAGATAAATAAAAATGATTCTAGAGAAGATGACTCGACAGACTTGATCTGACTCGACAAGGCTTGACAAAAGGAATTTTGAGAGGACAAGTGAAAAAGTCACCATATTTGAGTTGGTAATGTTTCTCAGCCTTGAACTACTCATTGTTAATATTTGTTGAGTTTACTAGACCAAGAGGTGAAGATGATATCTTGAACCACCCAAATTTTTTTTTAAACAGAGACAACATCTATAACCCAACTTCATTTTCTCGTAGAACTATATAGGTCGTTGAACATGCATGGTTAATCATGAGTGAAATTTGAGAATATAACTTGGTTCATTCTTCTAGGAATGTCCCCATTTCACTCTCACGGGGTTATTTTCCAGTAGTCTTTGTTTTAAGAAGTATCTTGTCTTCAGTTAGATGTCAAAGCTATAGACTCAATTCATTATAAGCAAGGCTTATCCTCTACACATGCAGGAAGCACTGTTCATCATCTTAGGAACTAGGAAAAGACTAGAGTCCCTCAGTGCTTTGAGCATATTCAGGCTTTTGGTTGTTCCTTTGAACCTACATCACGTAAGTGGAGTTTCCATTAGATCACTCTGCTTCCGCTGCAGTCTTTTCTAAAGCTATAAACTCAAGTTCCCTTTTGGAAAATTTTGGTTAATCTGGCCAACATATTGGAAAATTTTCAAGACATTGATATACCCTTTAGCGTAAAAATGTATCCAGTTATGGAATTTGAGTTTTTAGAATCGAAAATCCAGTTGACATCATTGTATCCTTCAAAAACTACTTGTTGTTTACCATAGTGCAGTCTGCAGTACCTAAAGTACAAAGTTAGTATTAAAATACTCTAATTATAGCTTTTCCGGTTTGAATTATCTGGTGATATATCTCATATTTGACTGTTCGTACTATATTGTTATAGTATTTATGCATTCTTCATATTTTCAATAGTAGTTTTTTCGTATTTGTAATCTTTACAGGTCTTTACATGTTAAATTATCAAAGAGGATGAAAATGGAGTAAAAAAAGTTCCACATCACATTCATGCCTTTTTATAAAGTCATAAATATCAGTGAAGCATCAAAACCACCAAAATCCCAAGAATGCCAAATATCTCAATAGGACAACACAACCATCACAAGTTTACAATTCATTAAAGGTCTTCCCGTTGATGTATTGAAGTTTAATTTTGTGAAAATATAATTTTATTTAGTTACCTTTCACAAGCAGTAGGTTTAACTCATTTGGAGGTATGGTTAGAAAGTTACACCTTGTTTGCTCTGGACATGTTCGTCTCGCTTGCAAACAAGGCAAGCGCAAGAAAAAAAGCCATCCATTGATCCGGAAGACAAAAATTTAGTTGAAAGTTTTTAAATGGATCTGCTGATACAGGTTTTGCTCAATAAAATCTCGAACTCGAAACTAATTGAGATCAGTCCAGATCATTATTTAAAGTAATCGAACCAGAAAATTAAAGTGAATCAGATGAAAATGCGTCTTCTTACTTCTTCGTGTGGTAATCATCTTTGACCTCGTATTATTATAAGTCAAAGTACTACTATTATCAAATTATTATACACAGTAGAAAATTTCAAAATATCGTCTAACAATAAAATCTGCAATGTTTTTCCATATCTACTTATTCCTTGTAATCTCCATATAATATGCATCAAAATGCAACAAGTAACAAAAACGTATTTGAGAAATTTCACAGAAATGTTTTCATTTTATTAGGAGTCCGTATCTTTTTTAAATTAGCATGTATGTACTAGGAAAGATTTAGGAGTTTGATATATATTCTTTAATAGCTGTTCTAATTGCTTTAGGTCAACGTGAGTTTATTCAGTCTTGTGTATACTTACGTTTTTCATCTATGGACGAACCACAAAAAAAGTACTAGATCTAATTTTCATATGATATAGATTCTTGCAAATTTATAGATCTAAAAAATAAACTCTAGTATACAGCTCAAATTTCTTTTATTTCATAACAAAATACATGAAATCTTACAAGAATCCACAAGGAAAAAAGTCAAAAACCATACAAAGAAACAACGAAATGATCAGAGTATGAAACATTTTATTGGTTTTATTGCATAACCGAAATTCACAAAAGAGAGCAAAGTAAACACGAATTTGTGGTGTGAAGTTGATCATCATCTTACTCCTTCCAACATTCATAATTGATGATTCACCAATAATAACTCCTCCTTGGTCCCCATGAATCGACATAACTATTCCCTGCGTCCATAGCATCTAGCTCTAGCTGCATCATCGCCATCTCCTTCTCAGCTTTCATTAACGACTTTATCCTTGAGGCCGCCGAACTCGTTTCTCCTTCTTCTTCTCCTTTCTTTGGCTTATTATCTTCACTTGTCGCGCATGAATGCACATGTGTCCCATAGTCACATTCTTTGCAGTAATACACCCATAAATTATCCGGCATATCTTCTCCACAAACATCACATATGAACATCGCACCATCCTCACGACCTTTGCACGGCGTGTTGTAAAGTAGAATGAGTGGGTGTTCGTGTTCTTCACGCTTCACGGTCTCAGGCACAAACGCACATCCCACATGAACATCGTACTGGCACTCAGAGCAACGGTATGTGAAACCAGATCCATACTCACCGCACGCATCACACGTATAAGTGGAGTGGCCATACGGTGGAGAATGGACCAGGGTCAACGGGTGATCAGGGTGAGACTTGTGATGGGTCTCACCGGGAAGGTCGAAACATGACTTGTGCAAAAAGTAATCACACTCTGACTTTGTACACTTGAAAGCTTGCCCAACTAGCTCAAGCTCGCATCCAGAGCAAATGATCTCATCTTCTTCTTGGGATTTGAAGACCCGCAAAGGATGATTGTGACTCGGGTGTCTCACCGATGGACGGTTAATCGGTTTAGCCCTAGTTTTTCCTGAACCCATAATGTTCCTTATATATGTTTCAGGCTGTTTGGTTGTTTTGTGGCCTTGTGGGAGAATTGCTTTGGAACTATAAATACCAAAAAATGAAGACGACTTTGATTTCAATAATTAGAAGTTTGGTTTTTTATTAACCAAGTTGTAGCTTATATTACTACATTTGGCCAATAATGTTAAACTATATATGGCGTTATTTATAAAAGAGGGTTGACATTTGAGATGCAGAGACATATTTTAATTAACACAAAATTATAACTAGCAACATGGCCATAATTTTTTTTTTTTTTATAAAAACGATAAATATATATGTTTATAGGATTTATTTAATTGGGTCAATCTCTCCAACCCAATGCTTATCTTCTGCAATCTCCATTTACAGAATAAGATGAAATATAATTTATAACATCTTTTGGTTGTGAGGGATGAGATGACTAGCTAGGGGATTAATGCTACTAACGTGACCAATAATTAAGGAGATATTGTGGTTCTGAATTTTTTTTTTTTGAGAAAATACATGAAAATTTATACCATAGTTGACAAAATGGTTTATATGATTATGATTTATATATGAATGTATCTATTGTATATATATATATATTATAAAAGTGTTGTTTCATACGTATTTATATGTGTAATACTATTTACCTATTATATTAGTTTGATCTTTTTAGATTCTAACTATAATTTTTTTTTCAGATATATTATTATTTGAAGAGCATGTGAATACTACACTTCTCTTTTTTCAGAATTTGAATTAAGAAGATGATCTATCTCATTTTTAGAAGTTTTATCTTTATCAATTTTAATTAATTATTGACAACGAGTATTTTAATTTAATTTTATCATATAAAGAAAATTATTATTAAAAATATGTGTATCATGCGGTTCTATTCTAGTTTAAATGTATAGCTTTGACTAGCGAGAAAATTGATCTATAGTTACACAAATAACTTTTTTGTTCAACTCGAATTTGATTGAAATAAAATCAAACATTACTGCACTTGTCTTCAACTAAGAAACAATTACAGGTGCTAATATTTGTTCTTTTCCACCCTAGAACAAACATATATACAACAAAACATAAATCAACATAGAAATCACAATAATATTACAGGAAACAAAAGCCAAGTTCATAATCCGCACAACATCAAATTCAAGCACAACGAAATAAACACTGAACATTAAACACATTCCATAGCATAAAACTCAAGCACAACAAAATGAACCCTGAACATAAAAAACATAATTCCATCAATCACAATCAAATGAATAACGGGATTCGCCATAAGAGGGTTCTTCTTCTGCCACATTGCAGGCTTTTGTCTTTCGTTTTAGATAATGCAGCTTGCATCCATCTGGAAGTGCATAGAATATGCCCCGTGAAACCTCGTCTTTTGCAAGGAGTTCTATAGATTCCCAGTAAAGGGGGCTCTTGATAGCCATCCCCCATACATCCCCCACTCGTTTAACGACAATGGCCATTTGATCTTCAATCGATGGTTGGGATCGATAACTTTGATTACTTACATTAGTTGCTGCGCTAGATTTCGATGCCATATCTCATACAAAAATCTGTAGGTTTATAAAAAACAAGCAAAAGATATTAGTTTAAAAAGCACCTACACTATCATATCAAGTTAATCTAAGAGAAGGTTAATGTGTGTGAAAAATTGAGATGGAAAGATCTACAAATGGGTCCAGAGACAATAACTTAAATCTCAGACAAAGTACCCAGACTATATCATATCAAGTTAAAAAGATATAAACAGAGTACACAACAAACTCAAACACAGATCTGCTTGTTTGAACCGTGGTTGAGCTGAAATTTTAACTTCTTTATATCCAAAAAAATAAAAATAAAAAATAATTAAAGTTCTTGTAAGCACAGATAACTAAAGAAGGAATCCATAGATGTAAACGAAGAAACCAAGAAGACAGGAAAAAAACCTCACTGAATCACAAATATATCATCAGAAAGAATAAAAGTAAGCGAGACAGCAAAAACAAACCCGCACAAACAGATCTCACATCTCAGAGGAAAGCAGCGAGAAAGAGAACACCACTACAAAAAGCTAATGATTTCCTCTACCGAGAAAGTGAAAAGGAGAACGAGATCACAATTTTATATTATCCTACTAATCTGATAAATGTATATATAAAACATTCATTAAGTTAATGGAGCCCATACTGCGTTCTGAAATCCGCCCGCTATTATCGATCCATGAAATGATTAGTGCTCACATTACTTTCATATATGTTATGATTTATAATTAAGACTGAACAGAAAAGCTGTCATTGCCCAAAACCGGCCCAGTCAGAAAAAACCCCAAGTCTCAGAAAAAACCTAAACCTAATTCATTTATGGAAATCTTAGAGATCCTAGACCTAGCCTCCTTCCTATATACCTTTCATAATTTCCTTAGAGAGGCATCAACAAATCTCCAGCGAAGCTCTGTTTGTTTCTCTCTCCTCTCCATATGATCTCCATCTCCGGCCACCTTCTCCACCGCCGGTGACCTCCGATCTCCGCCCGAGACCATCGCCGAGCCGTTCCGAGCCAGATCCGAGCCGCTTGAGCCGTCTTGAGCCAGATTCAAGCCGTCCGAGATCTGTCTGAGCCGACCACTATCTCCGATTTGCTTTCCGGCGAGATCTCTTAAACTCTAACTACTTCCTACATCTAATTATTCTTGATAATTATATCTAAACCCTAATCCTCTTTCTTTATTTGGGGTTTCCGTTTTTGGTAGTTTCCCGATTTGGAAACTTTCAACGTTTGGAAAGTTTTTATTTTTTGGAAATTTTCCACTTTTGGAAAGTTTTTATTTTTTTGAAACTTTCCATTTTGAGAGAGTTCTTTTTATTGAAAGTTTTTTTTCACAACATCTTCCATTTATTGAAAGTCCAAGTTTTTTTTCTTGCTTAGCAACTAATCTTCTTTCCTTTTCTAAGCGCATAACTTCCATCTTCCGTAGCTGCTTTCTCTCTCTCTCATTCATCTAATCATCTTTAGTAAGCTAAAGTGAGGATGCGTGATCTGTGGATCCTAAAGTAGACGTTGAGTATGATTAGGCTCATGTAGACTGGATCTAGGTTTAATAATGGTATGTGATGAATATTCGATGCTGATTGATGATGTCACATGATAGTGGAAACCTAGGAGCATGCTGTTTGCATTCGCTATTGTTTGCTAGGGTTGTGTGTACACTGTTATGTCCAACTTGGGGGAAGGTCCCATGTTGTATTTTCATATCGGCCTAATTGGAGGTCTACGGGATTCGGGTGATGGATCGATGGATCAACATAATGATATCGGGCCGACGGGACGGCATGTATAGATGCCTTGCTTGTGATTGAGATTGTGGATCATGTGTTAGAAAGATAAGGTTGATTGATGCATGTGCTCCGTATAGTAGTTATGTATGGTTGCTTTTTCGAAAGTCTTGTTTGTATGTGCTTTGTTATGTTTGATGTTGCTTTGAGATCATGTGGGCAGGGAAGACCGCTCCAACTGAGTAACTTTCGTTACTTACCCCTCTTACCTTTTTATGTGAGAAAGTCGAGTAAGCTCAAGCATGTGGTAAAGTGTGCTAGTTTTCGGGAACAACGAGTTTATCATTTATTTTCTTTTTAAAAGACTTATTACTATTTAATATTTTCCGGTGCTTTAACTCTCTTTTAAGTCGTTGTGTTTCCTGATATATTTATCTATTTAATAAAGTTGGATTTTAAGACATTAAATGCTTTTAATGAGTTTTAATTATAATTTCACTATTAAAAATATTTATTATAAGTAACGCGTTTCGATCCATGGGACGGGCGTTACAAAGTGGTATCAGAGCACTAGGTTCAAGACAACTTCAGTTCTGACCCGAAAAGTCGCCACTTCAAAAAATTTCAAAATGTTTTCAAAAATATTTTCAATTCTTTTCGGGAAACGGGAAGTATTTATTGGAAAGTTATAGCACCACAACCTGAGCTTGAGTATTTTTCTTTAAGATATGTTTTGCTCGAGTTAGTTCTGATTAGAGATATGTTTTGTCACAGATGCTGTCGCGCCCCGCAAAGCCAGCAGCCACAGCACGAGTCAACCCCAGAGTTGTTGAGAACCTCGTCGAGGATGTGCTTCTTCCTCCACCTCTAGTGAACGTTGAGCAGCCAGCTGATGTGCCACCAGCCGCTGATGCAACCCCAGCTTTGGACCCAGCTGCAGTGAATCTCGCCTTGCTCCAAGTGATACATAACATCCAGGTATTCATAGCTCAGATGTTTCAGCAGCAGCAGCCAGCCCCAGCGCAAGTTCTAGTGCCGCTAGTAGCTCCTTAGAAAGCTCCTTTCATTGCTGCAGGACAAGTGCTGCATCCTCCGACACAAATGGATGCGATGAGACTCGTTAGGGAGATAGGTACGGAATTCTTCAGTGGAAGGACTGATACCATTGCCACTGACAACTGGAAGAAGATGATGGACATGAATTTTGAGTCAGCTATGTGTCCTGAAGAGCACCGTCGTGCGTTAGCAGTGTACTATCTGATGATGAAGCTCGTGACTGGTGGGATAATGTTGTCAAGGAAGCACCCTACAGTTACCCAGTGACGTGGGAATTCTGTGAAGAAGAGTTCGCCAAGAAGTACTTCCAAGAGAAAACAGTGAATCAGATGGAGTTGCAGTTCATGAAGCTTCACCAAGATACCATGACAGTTCGAGAGTACGATCGTGAGTTCAACCGTATCAGAAGATTTACCGGAAGGGAAATGAGATAGCACAGTCTTGTCAAGAAGTTCATGAATGAAATGAGGTCTGACATCCGTGCCTTGTGTCATGCCCGTGACTATGTTACTGTGATCGAGCTAGTGGAGAAAGCTGTCATGATTGAATCAGATTTGGAGGATGAAGCAAAGGGAGTCAAGTTCGCCCAGGCCAGAGCATCGAGGTGTACTCCGATTTACGGACAGAATCAAGGCCAAGGACAGAGTCAAAGACAGACCTATGGGCGTAGCCTGACTGTGCCTATGTGCAACAAGTATGGAAAGTACCATACATCGTTTACAGTCGGCGCATTGACATGTTTCAAGTATGGCCAATCATGTCATACTCAAATGTACTGCCCCAGGTTCGGCCCTCTGAACTGCTTTGCTTGCGGAAAGTTGGATCACGTGGCAAAGGATTGCAAGGTTCGATAATAGGCCAAAAATCAAGGAAGGTTTTTGCCATCGCCACCCCCGAAGAGACTAGCAGGAGGACCCCGTGTGTTCGCAGCAGAGGTAGCTGAGGACGAGGAATACATGGAGTTTGAAGACCCAGCCATGGAAGGCATCGAGGCAGAACCGATCACTGGTAAATTCGAATAAGTTTAAGTTTTTCAGGTTGTGTGTTTAAAGTGCAAGCTTGCTTCTGTGTTAGTTGCTTAATTTAGGAAAACCGTGTAGGATCACTTTTGGTGGAGGGTGTAGCAATCTTGGGGCAATCCAACAATTCAACTCCATCTCGAAGAGATCTCCAGGCATATTGTGTCTTTCAATAAGCAATGGTACGTCCTTATAGATCCTGTTGGACTTCTTGACTTCTTTTCCAGCGGTATTGACCTTCTTCAGCCTCGAGACGAACTGGCCCTTGAAAGTTCAACAGCTAGTCAGCTCGGGGCTCACAAAATTATGTGTAGCGCCCGAATCGAAAAAACTGTAGGCTGCTACACCCTCTACCAGAACTGATCCTATCACATAAGCGGACTTGTACTTTAAACACACAACTTGAAAAGTTTGAAACTTTAAACAAACTTACCAGCGACCGGTTCTTCCTCTACACCTTTGAGAGTGGGGTCCTCGAAATTCATGTATTCCTCGTCCTCGACTACCTCTGCTACGAACACACGGGGTCCTCCAACTGATCTCTTCGGGGGTGGCGGTGGCAAAAGCCTTCTTTGATTTCCTTGCATAGTCCGCACCTTACAATCCTTGGCCAAGTGACCCGTCTTCCCACAAGTGAAACATGGATTAAAGTTGAACTTCGGGCAATACAGGTGAGTATGGCTTGGCTGACCACACTTGAAACACATCATCGTGCTAACTCTGAATTGGCCAGTATGGTACTTTTCACACTTAGTGCACATGGGCATGGTCAAGCGACGTCCATAAGTCTGTTATTGACTCTGACCTGTGCTTTGAATCTGACCTTGAATCGGAGTGGAGCTCGATGCTATTGCCTGGACGAACTTGACTTGCTTGGCTTCATCCTCCAAATCATAATACCTTAGTCTTGGGCATGATACAAGGCACGAATATCAGACCTTCACCCATTCATGAACTTCTTGACAAGGCTGCGCTGTCTCATTTCTCTTCCAGCAAACTTTATGAGACGGTTGAACTCACGATCATACTCCCTAACACCCCCGGTGCCCTGCTCAAGCTCCATGAACTGCAACTCTATTCGATCCACCGCTTCCTCTGGGAAGTACTTCTTGGCGAACTCTTACCGAAAGAATGCTTATGGCACCGAGTAACCTTGAAGTGCTTCCCTAGCAACATTTTCCCACCACTCACGAGCTTCGTCCCTTAGATAGGTAGTGGACTGCTAACGCACGACGGTGCTCTTCAGATCACATGGCTAACTCAAAATTCCTGTGTAGCATCTTCTTCCAGTTGTCAGCAGCAACGGTGTCAGTCCCTCTACTAAATAATTTTGTGCCTACCTCTCTCATAGGTCTTAAGGCTTCCCAGTAGTTAGGTACATAACCAGGCTGATACATCTGTGCCAGAGGAGGCGGCGAAACTTGTCCTGCAGCAATAAAAGGAGCTTGTTGAGCAGCTACTGGCGGCACATGAACTTGCGCTGGAGCTGGCTGTTGTTGATGCTGCTGAACCATCTGAGCCATGAACACCTGGATGTTCTGAATCCCCTGGAGCAAGGCGAGATTCACTGCAACTGGGTCCACATCTAGGGCTGCATTAACGGCTGGCGGCACATCAGTAGGATCCTCAACGTTCACTGGAGGTGGAAGAGGAAGCACATCCTCGACGGGGTTCTCAACAACTCTAGAGTTTACTCCTGTTGCGGCTGCTGACTTTGCAAGGCGCAGCGGCATCTGCGATGAAAACACTTGAATCAGAACTAACTCGAGCTAAATGGAACTTACTGAACAGTACTCAAGCTCAGGTCGTGGTGCTATAACTTTCCAATAAGCTCCTCCGGTAGCCAGACTGTCATTCCCAGTTTTATATTACCTTCAAGTTCTTCATCCTACGGATACTTCTACGTTCTTTATCCTACGGATACTTCTCTGTTCTGATGTATACTTCCACGAGATCTCTCAGTTGAAATGTGCTATTTTCTATTGTTATTGATAGAGATTGAAGTGCGTAAAACACATCTTCAAGAGAAGACCATAATGTTGGTACCGGGTTTAGCACCCTCCAACTTAGCCCGCCTTAACCTAGTCTGACCCGGAAACTAAGCCCGACTAGCTCGGCCCAAAGCCCACTAAATCTACCTCATCACCGACTTACGAAGAAAAAGGAAAGATATACTTGAAACCTGAGGATAAAGGCAAATCGAACAGAATATTAAGAGAAAAGGAAGGATCAACTAGAATCGAAGAGAAAGGAAGATCAACATTATTCTCCAAGAGAAAAGGAAGATATGGACTCAACAATCTAAGAGATAAGGAAACTCTCCAAGACTCCTTCTCATATAAGTAAAAGGACGCTCTTTTGAAGAAAGGGGATGGATTCATCTACAACTTCCACAAAAGAGACCTAAACGCTCTTCGTCCGTCAACCTAAACACCTTATATACTATGAACTATGAATGACTTGATCACTTTTTAAGAGTACGTAGGCAGCCTTCACAAGGCACATCTATGATGTTAATAAAATCACCACTTCTTTCTCCTTCGATATCGTCGAGCTCAAGGTATATTGAAATCCTCC
This sequence comes from Kernera saxatilis, assembly GCA_900406395.1. Taxonomy (NCBI): domain Eukaryota; kingdom Viridiplantae; phylum Streptophyta; class Magnoliopsida; order Brassicales; family Brassicaceae; genus Kernera; species Kernera saxatilis. The sequence goes on along the minus strand of OVAY01000265.1, from coordinate 37,682 downwards.
TTAAACCCTACAAGCAAGTTATCTAGCATAATATTTCACTCACATTTTGGCGCCCACCGTGGGGCTGGAGATTTTTTTGTACAACAAAAAACCTAAAATCTCGACGATGAGAAGTCAAAATCACAGATCCAAACCGTATATTTGCAAGGCGATTTCCCAACAATTTCCAATGTGCCTCGTGACAATACACATATCCACGTGAAGCCCCAAGAGTCAGCTTTCTAAAGAATCCGACCTTACTCAAATCAGAGTTGTGTGGCGAAAGCTATCACAAGATCCCTGCAGCAGGTGCAATCTGTCCGAGTTCCAAAATCATTGGTTCGATCTGCCTCTTTGCGAGGCGATTTTCTGACTAATTCCGATTAACCTCGGGATGATCAACATATACACACGACGCCCCAAGAGTCAGCTTTCTAAAGAACCAAACTTTGCTTCAATCTGAGCGATGTATGGAAAGTTATCGTAACTTCTGTGTAATAAATCCAGTCTGTCCGAGCTCGGAAAACGCAGATCGGCCGCTTACTTCGGGAGCAACCTCCCAGCGACCTTGGAGGAACCAGACGACGATCAATATATCAGCGGAAAGCCCCGAGGCTTATCTTTCTAAAACGGTCGAGCTTGTCGCTATCGTCGAGCTCACCTGATCGTTATCATAACATCTCGGAAACATATGCAACCTGTTCGAAGTCAAAAATTGCAGATCAGCCGTTGTCAGACTAGCTCACTTCGGAAGCAACTTCACCATGAACCAGGAGGAACCACGAGGAACCACGAGAGGATTTACATATCAACGGAAAGCCCCAAGGCTTAGCTATCTACAGAGAGCAGCCTGATCTTTATCGCCGAGTTTATTAGAATGATATCGCAACATCACCTAAGCATGTGCAAACTGTCACCTAAGAATTCCAAAAAAGCGGATCATCCGCTAGCCGACCAACCTACTTCTGAAGCAAGTTCCCAACGACCCAAGAAGAACGAGATAATGCGCTACATATCAATAAAAAGCTCAAGGCTTATATTTCTAGAGAGACCGAGCTCGTCTCTATCGCCAAACTTATTGGAAAGTTATCGCATTATCTTTGCGACTGATCCAATCTGTCCGAACTCCAAAAAAATGCTGATCGGCCATTGTCAGATCAGTCAACTTTCAAAGCAGTTTTCCAGTGAACCAGAAAGAACCACATGACAATCTACATATCAATGGAAAGCCCCGAGCCTTATCATTCTATCGAGACTGACCTCGGCGCTATCGCCGACCTCATTAGAGCGTTATTACTGAATTTGTGCATCTGCTGCTAGTGAAATTCGAGTTGTCTTCAAACACCGAGCTCTCAACAGATCTCTAACGACCTCAACCAGTTAGAGGCTTCATCTTGCCCAAGATTTAGCTCGTTGCCTACCTCGCTAGCTCATCCACTTAACTCGTTTTGACGACCTCACTTAGCTCGTCCACTTAGCTCGTGTTGAAGACCTCACTTACCTCATCGCCTACCTCGGTTAGCCCGTCAGCTCATCAAGATTCAGGTCGTCAAGCTCCAGGTCGATAAAACTTCAGGTCGTCAAGCTTCAGGTCTTCAAACTTGTTCGATCGTCAGCTCGTCAAGCTCGCCAAATTCAGTTCGTCAGCTCGTCAGCTCGTTAGCTCGTCAAGCTTCAGCTCGTCTAACGTTTATTGCGAGGTGATTTTACAGCAGAGTACAATGAACCAGCAGACGATCAACCTATGCACAGATTGCCCCGAAAGTCAGCTTTCCAGAGAACCCGAACTTGCTTTAATCGGCGCTGCCTGACGGGAGTTATCGCAGTTTTTCTGCAGCATATGTAGTCCGCCCGAACTCATATCGTCGCTGTGAAAGCAGCCAGCTTCGAGACCAATTTCCCAGAGAACTACAAAGAAACAAGCGATGATATACATATCAAAAGAAAGCCCCAAGCCTTATATTTCCAGAAAAGCCGAGCTCATCTCCATAGCGGATCTCATCTGATCTTTATCGCTGTTTTTCTGCAGCATACGCAGTCTGTCCGAACTCAGATCGTCGCTGTAAGAGCAGCCAGCTTCGGGACAAGTTTCCAAGTGAGCTACAAGGAACCTCGCGGCGATCTACATATCAAAAAAAAACCCCAAGTCTTATGTTTTCAGAAAGGCCGAGCTCATCTCTACCTCCGAGCTCACGTGATCATTATCACCGCATCTTTACATCTGCACCAAAAAAAAAAAAAAANCCCCAAAAAAAAAAAAAAAAAAGGAGAAGGTCGTCCATGAGATTCAGACCCAGCCAGCTGTCAATTCTCTATCAAGGAGATATCTACAATATGACATCCCCGATCAATCCTCTCATGGAGATAAGTATTTCACCAATTATTTTGTGATTATCAACTCATGTCTCATGTCTTGTCTATCTAGAGTCTCAAATATCTCTACCATTCGTGTTATCTTCCTTTGACGATGTCTCCGTCTCCATCTCCGAAACCACCTAGATAAGTATTCCTAATTATAAAACTAATACACATCATACGATCACAATCTAGTATGCATCATTACATGCTTCGTTACCTTTTCATATCATACTCATGCTTTATTGAAAAGGGATATGCTCGTCTACCGAGCTAGACTACAATCGATACAGTTCACCAACTCATCGACTTTAGCGAACTATCTCAGTTCCGACCTCAATATCGGCTCTAGCCGACGTCACATCGACTTCATGGTCAGTTGTTCGATCATAAAACGCATTCCCAGGGATGCAGTGGTGAAATAATCCACGTCTTTAGGCCTTCGCTTGAGTGTCGGACCTAAATGACCTATAAGCCGGGGCCAGACCCGCACCATAATTTGTCTTTTAGCTTTTGCTTCGAGTGAAAACTTAAGTACCATACTCAAACGACCTGAAAGTCGTGGCCAGTCCCGCATTGTTTAGATCGAAGGGAAGTAATCCGAGCTCAATGTCGCATTCTAAGATTCCGATCTTGGAAGAAGACAGGATAAGCCGAGGACCATTCTTTGCATCTGAGTTAGAAGACCAGGGGTAAGCCGAGTCCGATCTCGTACCTGGATTAAAACAACTATAAGCCGAGTCCAGACTCGCTAAAATTATACACAAGATTATCTAAGGTAAGTCGGGAGACGTCCTGCATTGATAAATCTGAATCAAGACTCTTCAAGGGATTTCAATGATTAAAACGAGCCCAGTCTCGCGTTTGAAGAAGATAATTAAGTCTAGCCCAATCTTGCAGCTATCTAAGAATATAAGCCGAGCTCACCTCGCACATCTATTATTCTAAGGAAATAAGTCGAGTTCGCCTCGCACATCTATCTATTTGAGGAAATAAGTCGAGATCGTCTCGCATATCCACCTATTAAATGGGGTAAATCGAGCTGCAACTCCAAGCTCGAACTTCTTTGAAGTTCTTTACATAAGATGAGCTCTGAGCTCAATTCAAGCTCACTTCTCTGAAGTTCTCTTCACGAAACGAGCTCCAAGCTCCGATCTCTTGCGAATCTCAATCCAGCGAAGCCTTTTGACGATCAAGAAACGAGCTTATTTGAGCTCATACTTCTCCAAAGATCAAAAAAATGAGCTCTGAGCAAGCTCAAGCTTCTCCGAAGTTCTTTTCAGGAGACGAGCCCCGAGCTCAACCTTCTCCGAAGATAACGAATCGAGCTCATTCGAGCTCAGACTTCTCCGAAGATCAAAAGATGAGCTCCGAAGCGCTATCCCAAGCTCACTTCTCCTAAGATCATAAGACGAGCTCCGAGCTCCCGCTCAAGCTGAAGCTTCTCCGACTCGTTTCAGAAGACGAGCTCCGATCTCCCGCTTAAGATCAAGCTTTTCCGAAGTTCTTTTCAGATGTTAAGCTCCGAGCTCAACCTTCTCTGAAGATCGCGAAACGAGCTCCCTGCTCATTCGAGCTCACTTCTCCGAAGATCGCAAAACGAGCTCATTCGAGCTCACATTTCATCAAAGCTATTTTCACAAGACAAGCTTCAATCTTCTACCAATCTTCAAGCTTCCGCCAAGCTCAAGTATTTCCAAAGCTCTATTTATAAACGAGCTTAGAGATCCCGTTTGAACCTCCATTCAACTCGGATCCGACCCACATCAAGTCTGCAAGAACAAGTTCTAAGGATCCGACCCACATCACCTTGCGCCTAACTACATTCTAAAGATAATCAAGACTTCGCATAGCTCGCTTACAAGACATCGCCTAGCTTATCTCTTCAACATCGCATAGCTCGTCTCCGAGAAGTTACTTATGCCGAGCAGCAAATCGTTGGGGAAACACATTTTATCAGGTCAATCTAGTTCAAGACGAGCTAAAATCTTACTTCAAATTAACGGATCTCGTTTCTCTCATTCGCCGAACTAGGGGGGGGACTTATTGTTGGTACCGGGTTTTGCACCCTCCAACTTAGCCCGCCTTGACCTGCTTTGACTCGGAAACTAAGCCCGACTAGCTCGGCCCAAAGCCCGCTAAATCTACCTCATCACCGACTTACAAAGAAAAGGAAAGATATACTTGAAACTTGAGGATAAAGGCAAATCGAACTGAATATTAAGAGATAAGGAAGGATCAACTGGAATCGAAAAAAAAAGGAAGATCAACATTATTCTCCAAGAGAAAATGAAGATATCGACTCAACAATCTAAGAGATAAGGAAACTCTCAAAGACTCCTTCTCATATAAATAAAAGGACGCTCTTTTGAAGAAAGGGGATGGATTCATCTACAACTTCCACAAAAGAGACCTAAACGCTCTTCGTCCGTCAACCTAAACACCTTCTATACTATGAACTACGAATGGTTTGATCCCTTTTCAAGGGTACGTAGGCAGCCTTCACAAGGCACATCTATGATATTAATAAAGTCACCACTTCTTTCTCCTTCGATATCGTCGAGCTCAAGGTATAGTGAAATCCTCCTTAAACCCCACAAGCAAGTTATCTCTTGAGCATAATCTTGCACTCACACCTAAGTAGCTCGTTTCTAAATGCTTCTTGTTTGTCCAAAAGAATTGAAATATATTTTGGAAAACATTTTGAAAAGTTTTGAAATGGCGACTCTTCGTGATGCTATAACTTTTCAATAAATGATTCCCGTTTCTCCAAAAGAATTGAAAAATATTTTTGAAAACTTCTTGAATCTAGGGCTCTGATACCACTTTGTAATGCCCGCCCCCATGGATCGAAACGCGTTAATTATAATAAATACTTTTAGAAGTGAAATTATAATTAAAACTCACTAAAAACATTTAATGTTTTAAAATCTAACTTTAGATAAATATATCGGAAAATGCAACGACTTAAAAGAGAATGAAGCAGCGGAAAATATTAAATAGTAATAAGTCTTTTAAAAAGGAAATAAATGATAAACCCGTTATTCCCGAAAACTAGCAGATTTGACCACCGGCTTGAGCTTACTCGGCTTTCTCACCTAAAAAGATAAGAAGGGTGACTAACGAAAGTTACTCAGTGGGATGGGAGCGGTCATCCTTGCCCACATGATCTCAGAGCAACATCAAATATAGCGAAGCACATACAAACAAGACTTTCAGAAAAGCAACCATACATAACTATTGTACGGAGCACATGCAACAATCAACCTTATCTTTCTAACACATGATCCGCAATCTCAATCACTAGCAAGACATCCGTACATGCCAGCCCGTCAACCTGATATCATTCTGGTTATCTGTCGATCCATCACCCGAAGCCCGTAGACATCCAATTAGACCGATATGAAAATACAGCAAGGGACCTTCCCTCAAGTCGGACATACCAGCGTACACAGCCCTAGCAAGCAATAGCGAATGCATACAACATGCTCGTAGGTTTCCACTATCATGTCACATCATCAATCAGCATCGAACATTCATCACATACCATTACTCAACCTAGATTCGGTCTACATGAGCAAAATCATACTTAAAGTCTACTTTAGGATCCACAAATCACGCATCCTCACCCTAGCTTACTAGAGACGATTGGATGAACGACAGAGAGACAGAAAGCAGCTACGAAAGATCGAAGATCTGCTCTTAAAAAAAGGAAAGAAGATTACTTGCTGAGCAAGAAAGGAAACTCGGACTTTCCATAAATGGAAGAGGTAGGGAAAGGAAACTTTCTATCGAAAGGAACTTTTTGAAAATGGAAAATTTCCAAAAAATAGAAACTTTCCAAAAGCGGAAAATTTTCAAATCGGGAAACTACCAAAAATTGAAATTCCAAATAAGAAAAAGGGATTAGGGTTTAGATTTAATTACTTTAAGTAATTAGATGCAGGAGGCGGCTAGGGTTTAAGAGATCTTGTTGGAAAAACATATCAGAGACGGTGGTCGACGGTGGAGGAGCTAGCCGTAGATGGAGATCGGATGGAGAGGAGAGAGAAACAGGTACACGGAGAGAAACGGGCAGAGTTTCGCTGGAGATTTGCTGATGCCTCTCTCAGGAAATTATGAGAGGTATTTATAGGGAGGAGGCAAGGTCTAGGGTCCCTAGGATTTCTATAAACGATTGGGCTTGGACTTTCTTTGAGATTTGAGCCTTTTCTGACTGGGCCGATTTTTGGCCATGACAGAAGTCAACACTTCTATTGACTAAGGCAAGGCAAAGACGCTCACACTATAAGAGGTTTTGCCGTTTAGTCTGTCTTTGTTAATAGGATCATTGTTTGTGTTTTCATCTTCATGCTGAATATTGTGAGAGAGTGAACAGACGCCATGCATCTGGGAACGTGATTGAGATCTCAGCTCGTAGAATTGTAATCCGTGTTCGTCTTTGTTAGATAATAGTTTATAGAGTTGAATGAAGCGGATTTACAGAGTTTGGGATTTCAATCTCTATCAGTTGAATATGCGTGGAACATTGACACGAATAGATCTACATATTATTTCAAAAACAATAACTTACTTAAATATCAGACAAAGTACCCAGACTATATCAAGACAAGTTAAAAACAGAGAAAACAAAGTCAAACCCAGATCAGTCTTTTAGAAACGTCCAGCTGATAGTTTATGTTCTTTAAATCAAGAAAAACAAATTAAAATTAATCATCTAAGCATAGAACTAAAGAAAGAATCCAGAAAAGTAAATAGACACCTGAAATACCCCCATTCAATCGGAAATCAAACTAAGGGAGAACAAAAACAAACCCAAACAAACAGATGTTAGAGAAAAGCAGTGAGGAAGAGAAGAAGTGAATGATGATGAAATGAAAGTCGAGAGCGAGATAACAGTTACTCCCTCTGTTTCACTTTAAGTGATATTTAAGGATGTTATACACAAATTAAGTAAAACAGAAATTCAATAAATTTTTTGTTTCTTTCGATAAAAAATATCATTTATTATTTAATTAAAAACAATTTAACCAAAAATAAAAAAGACTATAAAATACTATTGATTAAATTTTTTTTAAATAGAATTTAATTTTGCATTGAGAATAGAAAACATCACTTAAAAAATTTGGTTTAAACATCACATAAAGTGAAACGGAGGGAGTAATATTTTGGAATATGGAGGTTTCGAAAAGACGCCATGCATGTGTTCTTAGGAAAGAGTACGCCGAGTGTTCAAGCCAATCGTGAATTACTATTATTAATTCTTTTGTTTTAATTTTAATTAGTAAAAAGTCATTTACTGTTTTAATATAAATGTCATATCTAATTTGTGCTTAAACTTCCTCTTTAAAACTTTCGTTCCCAATTTCTCTCTCACTCCTTCACCACAAGTTCTTCCTCTGCTGCTACAATCTTTGTTCTAGTAAGAACCAATATTCTCTCGTAACAATCTTTTATTTATATGGGATTTGCTGAGAATGCGACGGTCGCAACAGCCATGAGTCGGTGCAGAAGGCGTACTCATCGATCGGATCAGCTAAATGAGATTGAAACTGTTTTGAGAAGTCAAAGAGAAAGAACAGTGCCAGAAGTCGATGACATTGTGATGTGGCGAAGGAGAGGGGATAAATTTAAACCAGTTTTCAATGCAACAGAAACATGGCAGCTACTAAGAGATTCCAAACCGGAAGTCACGTGGTTCAAAGGAGTATGGTTTCGCCACTCGACACCAAAATACTCTTTTCTTTCATGGCTAGCCATGCATAATCGTTTATCCACAGATGACCGAATGCTGCAATGGAACACCGGAGCTACCTCCTCATGTAGTCTCTGTCATGGTAATCTGGAAACGCGAGACCATTTGTTTTTTGTTTGTCCATATTCCTCTGAAATTTGGGAAGCTCTGTTGAAAGGCATTCTGCAGTCCCACTTCTCTACGGACTGGACAATGATCATGGAGGTGATCTCGAACACAAGTCAACCTATGCTTCAAACTTTCATCACAAGATATGTCTTTCAAGCCGCAATCCATGGACTTTGGAAAGAAAGAAACGCTCGTCGCCATGCAGATGAACCGTCTCCACCAACCACACTCATCAGAATGCTAGACAAACAAGTAAGGAACCGTTTGTCTTCTATTCGGTTTCTAGGAGATAAAAGGCTTGAGGCATAGAACTTTGGTTCTCCTCAAGATCTCCTCCTTCTTAGTTGTTTTATTCATTTCTCTTTTTTTGCTAAGTATTCTCACCAAACATTCAAAAGGTTGTAGCACTTGATGCAAGACTATTTTTTTGGGTTTTGAATAAATTTTACATTCAATTCAAAAAAAAAAAAATATTACTCGTAGTATCTTTGTTTATATCTTTCATATATTAATAACTGGTAAGTAGTCTTCTCTAGTTGTGTAATATATCTTCCCGGGGTATATATCCCATATTTTACTGTTTTTAAGACGTATTTTATCATATCATTTTAGTATTTATATGTGTTTTTATTCCTTAGATAATAGTTTTCTCGTATTTGTAGTGTTTAGAGTCTTTAGAGGTTAAATCTTCAAAAAAGATGAAGATTAGAACAAAAGAGTGCCAAATCACATTCATACCATTATAACAAGTCAAAATCATCGGCCAAACTTCCAAACAGCTAAAATCCCAAGAATGGGAGAATTTCCCAACAAAACAGCATAGAAGCATCAGAAGTTTGTTGTTCTTAGGAGGTCTTCCCGATAATGGATTTAAGCCAACCATGGTATGAAGTTAGCTTTCATATGGAATTGGTTTTTAATCATTTGGAGATGTGGTTACAAAGTTATGCATGAATTACTGAAAACACATATATATGGCTTGTGAATAAAGCATGAGCGTAATGAAGAGTTCATGTTTATTGCTAGGAGCATGACCAGAACTGAACTGGAACGTATGGTATCTCACAACTCTGTTTCGTGATGATCTATAAAGAGCCAAAAATTTTTGTTTGTCTGGATAACCACAATCAACAAGATAATACTTCTCTAGCAGTGGCAAAAGAAACTCATAATCGTTTTGTTTTGCCATTGTCAAATCAGTTGTATCGTGGTATGATCGTCGTGCTCCATTCTAAATATATGTGAATAACATATTCAAATCACATATAGCCATGATGTTCAAGAATGCATTATCATGTCGAATCCAATATATTCCTTGTAACTCATGCTTCACTTTTATGCATACATGAGTCCCATCCATAGCTCCAACAAATCCACTAAAATATGGCCAATATGTTCGATCTAGTATAAGTCTTTAATAAATTCTATGTAGATATTTTCTTATTGGAGTTCTAATATAATCATATGCCAGTAATTCAGTCGTCGTAAGGGTCTTGCGGAGGACTAAGGATTTTTACAACGATGAATAAAACTCCAAATTATTATTGAGAATAATAGAGTTATCAATACTTATGCGATGTTTGGTAATAACGTCTTTATGTTCGTTGTCTATGGATACCGAGTGGTAAAATACATAGATTTGGTGTGGAAGAGGCTAACCAGGATAGATTAGGCGATTTTCACGAATTAGAAAGTACGAAGAACATTGCTACCAACTGTTTTCAATAATTATTTTCAGAATCAAATATAGGAGATATTTCAGACGCTATCCAAGATTTACACACTTTTATCATAGAAACAATGAATAGTAGTTTGACTATGATATAACGGAAACAGAGGTTATAAATGCTTTAATCGAAATGCACCTCGAAAAATCCCCGTGACAAGATGGAATGACGGTGCTTTTTTACTAACACTTTTCACACTCAATTAATGATGATTTCATGAAATGGGACCGAAGAGGAAACAATTAACCATATGCATTTTAAATGTCACCATCCTTACAATTATGGGTTTTGTCACCGGTTCTGACAATTCAAGATATTTTTCCAACCCGCTTGGTTCATTCGAATATTGTAGCACCCTGATTTTTTGAATATGATGTAGTGCATGAGGAGAGCTTAAATGAATTGATTTGGTTACCTATGTTACCAAAGTGCACATATCTATTTTGTAACTCATCATGACATAACTCCAGAATTAAGCGTGTTTAAATTGAAACAATTTTAGGATGGATGACTTACGGGGAAGTCAATTCCGTAGGAATAAGTCAAAATACGGAGAAAGATCGCATGGTGATTTTCAGGATTAGTACACAAATCTATGAAACCTCCCGGGATAGCAAACCGGCCGCCAACTTCAACAAAATCTCCCATCTGAACTAGTTCATGGCTCTCGAATTTTTTGAGTTCATTTGGAGGCGAATAAATCTGCTGGCTTTTATATTTGGTAGTTTTGTTTTGACAATTGACTTTTAGCAAAAACGCTATTCTTGTTGACTTGAATCAAGACGTTATAACATTTAGCTGTGAAGCAATATATAGAGATATTAAGTATAAAGTTATTTGCATAAAAGTCACAAAATTGAAAGAAATCACGCCGAATGGCAAAGTCAAAAAATCTTTGCGCGGTTTGGCACTTTCGCGATTTCTTTCCAAAATGCCCTTGCTTTTTGACTTCGGTACACGATGCATGAAACTGGTCGAATAGGCGATTACTTTATCATGTGTTAAATATTATTACAATACACTGCCACAAGTAACACATTTCTTGATAATTAAAGTTCTTTTCTAATTATTTTATTCACAAAATAACTCAAATGTCAATTTCAAAAGACTTTGCTGAGTGTTTCTAAAATCTTCTCAGCCTAAAGCATACTATTGTCTTCTACTTCGCCAAACTCTCGGCCTACTCCCTTATGCAGTTGTTAAAAAAAAACAGGTACAAACTTCACCATTTGCATTTTGTTTCGTGGTGCCGCTTGTTTCCTGTATATAACTTCCTAGATCTTCTTTGAAAACATATTTCTCCGCAATCCGCTCGTCTTTTCTCCCGGTAACCCAAACCCAATGTCCGTCCTCATCTTCTACCCCGGTCAACTACTTTGAAAGGTTTGTCTCTCAGTCGCCATACCTTTTATCGCATAAATCTTCGTCATATGCTCTTACCCATTAAATCCTAGTTTCCTAATTTAGGCAAAAAATTTTTTTTAGGTTTCGTCTTGGTTGATATCTATATATTGAGATTGCCATTGTTTAACTTTTCTCTTACGAGCTCTGATTCTCGTGTACGTATATTCAAAATCCATTTCAAAAGTCCTAATTTAAGGGCCGAAGCTGTGTTTTCTAGGTCCACGTAGTTATAGTTCGTAATTTTGGACCCACCGTGGTTGATATCTATTGATTGAGAGTGTCATGGTTTACATGTTTTTGTACGAGCTCTGATTCTTGTGTACGCATATTGAAAATCCATGGTCGTGGTGGTTTTAGTTTGTTTCTTTTCGTATCAATTGTTTATCCGATCGTCAAGTGCTAAATTCCTGTATTTCGGTAGTATATCCCACATCGGTGTACGTTTACTTTCGTATACGCTTTGAAATTCCGTAGTGATCGTGTACGTTAACTTTCAGATCCATTTCATATAGTGTTAAGCATGGATTTGAATAGATCGACTACGAACGGTGTACGGTCTGACCGTCTTCCGAACCGTCTATTTTGCGTTGGATCACTATCCCAAGAAGGCAAAAATAAATGCATACTCTAAACCAAAGCATCTAGAGGTCATTAGAAAAGCTCTACGTGGAACGAAGGAACTAGATTTCTTACTTAATTCGTGTTTTGGGAAGTTATTCTCATTCCCTCAGCCAAAGATATCAATTTTAACAAACTTGTGCTTGGTTTCATTTCTCGACAGTTGGTTACTAACAAGCATCACGAGATTTGGATGGTATTTGCTGGTAAACCTCTCAAGTTCTCTTTGAGAGAATTCTGGCTCATTACTGGCCTACCATGTGGACCTTATGTTATTGCTGTACAGCCTGGCTGCCAATCAATATGGAAAGTTTTGTTTGGTGAAAAAGACTTATCAGTCAATTATGGATTTTCTCGACATGCTCAAGGCTGAAGATTCAGAGTTACCTGACTAGAAGAAACTTGCTATTGCACTCATTATCATAGTAGATATGATTCTGATTTGTGGCACTCAGCCTGTTCGACCTTGCTCTGAGACTGTCGAGATGACTAAAAATGTCGAGTTTTTCTGCAAATATATTTGGAGCAAGAAATCGTTTGAGAGAACATACGAGACGATAAGTTGCACAAAAAATCCAGAAAGCGTTTCAGCATTGGTAGTTACTCTTAAACAAGCATCTAAAGTTATGCACGACTTCCCCATTGATCTCCAGCTCCTTGTGTTTGAAGTTGTCCCTGCCATTCGGAGGCTTTTACCAGAGGCTAAAGATACTTCTGTTTTCACTCAGCAGTCAATCCAACACTTGGCTAAAATCCGCCCAATCCACACCTCCTCAATAATGGCTTTGGAGAAAGAGGAAAAGGTAATTCTTTTATATCTACGCTAATTCTTTCATATGTACGCTCTTCACCATTTGCTTGTACACTCAATTGCAAATCTAACGAATACAATGTACGTACTTCACCTTGCACTTCATCACTTCACCATTGTTCCCATTTTTAATGTACGCAATTACGTATATTTATGTACGTACATGTAAAGGAAAATGTAATTGTGTACATGATCTCTAACTATAACATTTGAAAATTTTCAGATCACTGTCGACTCAATTCTTCATGCTGACAATCCGCCTTGTGAGGATTCCCTTGAATGGAGCGACGAGGTGGACAAGCCTTCAATTCTATACCTTGAAAGCTTAATCAAAGAAGGATGTAATTTCATTGACAAGATATGGCTCGGTGGTGATGATTCCTACGTACCATCAAGCGAGTCTAAGAAACTGCTCGAGTTTTAGCAAAATCTGGTCTTCGGGGTATAAATCTTTCTTAATGTTATATCATTCAATTTTCCATTCATTTGTTTCTCATCTAGATTTTATACCCCTAACGTTTTCAGCTCCCCCAACTTCAAAGAAAAGAAAAGGAAAAGAACCAGTGCAAGATAGGGATGGTAAGAAAAAAAAAAAAAAGCACCCAACAATGAATCAAACCAAGGTGAAGAAGATCCAGATCTATTAACTGTTGAGATGAGGCGAGGTTTTTTAAGGCTTTCCCAGCAAACTAAGAAGTTGGTTAAAGGGCTTAAGGTCTTTGTACGGCAGAAGATTACAGCAGCTTTCAAAGGCATAAACAGAAAAAAATATGCCGACTACTGCAAGGTCGGAGTCCAAAAGTCCTTTACGATCACGATTTCGTGGGAAATCCAATATCCCTAAACCAGGGATTCGGAGATCCCCTCAGTTTGTAAACAGACCCCCTCTACTTCTGATAACATCGTATTGTCTCTAGAAAGTTCAACTGAGGTCCAACAAGTAACTCCATATCACATGTATAAACTTGATACCTCTTGATATAAATTTATTATAAAACCATTCAATCTTACTATTTTAGGAACTATCTACTGGAGATGACACAACAACTGACGTTCACCAAGACCAATACACAGAAAATGTACCCCCTCAGGTATACCAGCATCATAACTTGTAACATACATAAACGTTAAACTCTCAAACTCTTACACCACTCTTTTCAACCTCAAAAATCATATAAACGTTCACAGTGGTAATGAGGTACACGCTGAAGAAATCAACGTCCATCAAACACATAAGTAGGTACACACTTATAACCATTATCTACTAAACAGAGACACACGCTACTCAGTCGTCTTTTAAATGCCACTTTTTGACACTATCTTATGTGTTCATCAACGACAAATTCATATTGGTAAAGGGTTACACACTCAACAAAATCATCAAAACGTATACACTTCAATGATAAATTACGCACTTATCCTCTCAATGATAAGTGTTGATTGTGTAGCTATTCCCTTCATTTAGGAACCAGCTCAGCATGAAACGAGCAAAGTTGTACACGTACAATAAAAATAAGGTACACATCCATTATAACAATTTCGGTCATCGCCCAATACTTCTACTAATGTTAAAATGACTTTTTATCACAGGATCCTGAAGGCAACGAAAAAGACGTTCATATTTCACATGTTCAGCCTAATGTTCTACAGGTATAGGAACAATCAAACGCAGTCCCACTGCTTGAAGTCCATGTACAACTATCTCAGGTACACTTAAAGTACACAGTTTTTTAGTTTATTAATATGCCTACTTTAAACGGTCAACGACATTTACCACAGGTGCCGTGCGGCCAAGATTCTGATGATCCCATTGAGTCTGCACGTCCGAATATTGATTAGGTACACTAAACTAAATATTCAACAAGGATACGTACACAGAACCTCCAAAGCCACAAATGTGTTTATTTATTTTCACGAACATACACGAGATTGAGATGTGGATGATTTAGACGTACTGATCGAACCAGACCACACAAATATAAAGGTGTTGAACGTTCATACTTAAAAATATACATTCTAATATGAGATTACATAAGTTCTGAAATTAGTAAATATTTGATTGTTTAGGTACAATCTAACGCTAACCCATTTCTTGATGTCTATGTACAACCAACTCAGGTACACTAATACCACATCATTTTCTCATGTGATATCTTTCCAAATCTTTCTCTTATTGAAAGAGTAATTTTCTTTAATTATTATGCATACCTTAATCGGTTAACGACATTTATAACATGTGCCCTCTGGCGAAGAATCAGATGTTCTAATTGGCCCCATACACTTAAACATTCAACAAGTACGCTATCCTTCATTTTCAACTAGTATACATGCTCGAAAAATTATAAACAATCATGTGTTTATTAATCTTTAGGAACACACACGAGATGTACATGTTGATGATTTAGACGGCCCCAACCTTGAAGAATCTCTTGAGGAAAGGAACCGATGGTTGTGTATGAGCAATGACGCCAACATTCAAGGCCAACCAATTCAGGTACACGATGCGTAACTGTTTACCTTAAAAACCATAATTGCTTTACCAATGGTGAATGTAATTATCATCAGCTGACTGGAGAGCATGAACCACTTTCTCAAGCCCCCAAAAGGTTCCTCTTGAACTGCTAATTCTGAAGCTGTGTACACATCATCATATTATTATAATAAGCGTACACGAAATGACATATCTAATTGTATGCGTCACTAGGAAAAATACGGTGATGGCGGATGGAGACGTACACATGGAACCAACACATAGAAGTGATGAAGCTGAACATGTACTTCCCGTCTCCACTCATTCTAAACAGAGGAAAGCAAACAACTGTCTCAACAACCCAACATTGAAGAATCTCTTGAGCGAAGAACATATGAGTTGTGTACCAGCAATGACACAACCATTATCTATGAGGTATCTCCAACAAAAGAATGGTTATATTTTTGGTTATTTAGTTTGCTAAAATTAATACATTGACCTGTACAACAGTTCATGAAAGATCGACAATGATGCGAGGGTGAAGCATGTCGGTTTAGGGCGGAGAAGATTCCAAAAAGGAGAGTTGGTACTAGGCAAAAGATAGTGACTACTAAGATGCAAGAGTTTGGTTGGAATGTGAGGAAACATCCACCGGTTATTGCTGGCGATTCTCTATACAACCGATTTGATGAGCTGGATTATGAAAAATATGGCAGATTAATATCATTCTTACACAGGCGTGACATGTATGTTTGTTATTTTTTTACAAATTACATTTTTTTTGCTTTGATTACCTTATGAATTCTTAGTAGAACTAACCAAACCTCAATGCTCTCTCCATCCCCTGGTAAGTATGTACGTTATATATATAATCAATACAAGTACGTATACGTAGGTACACCCACTATCGATTATGACGTTTCTTTTTACACTTTTGTCAAACAGCACATGGATCTGCTCTCCCTTATGCTCTGACAGATTGCAGGGAAGTCCATGAAGATGAATCGATGCATCATCATTAACTCAGCCATGCCATCAGAACTCTTAGCTGAGTATACTGCAATTAAGTTTCACAAGGACAAAAGTAATTTAAAGTGGAAACCTAGCTGAGTATACTGCAGTAATCGACTCCCTAAGCTGAGGTGGATCGAGGACGTCGATCGAGTTCTTGCTCCGATGAGTTGGAAGGAAAATCACTGGGTGGTTATCAAAATTCATCTCGTTCAGCGTACACTAACTGTGTACAATCCACTTACATCTCTCACCAAAGACACCAGCTTGAAGAAGGTATTCCAACCCATTCGAGATATTGCCATTCTTCGTTAGGTACACCATGAAGAATGTATTTGGAACAATTCCCTATGACACCATTCAAGCTCAATCGCGAGAGAGACATAGCACAGGTTTCTGATCCCACTGATTATGGGCCACTTGCCATGAAGTTTGCGAAAGTACGGGTTTTGGACTTTCCTCTTTCTATTATGGCTCATCTAGAATATTCCGCCGTGGACAAGCTCATAATGAACTACGCTATAGACGTCTACGACTTTGGTGTTGGCTCCATATCTCAGATTACGTTGTAGTTTTGATTTCGATCCTAGAACTTTATTTTGTTGGCATCATATATGTTTTTTAAACCCTTCAACTCTTAAACGCGGTGAACATTTAATGTACTTTTGCCACTTTAACTGGTTAAAATTAACTTCTAATTGTCTATTTCCACCATCAGAATACGTACATTATAGTATCTATCTATTTATGGCTACTTATCAAACCCAAATCACATCAACATTAATGATCTGAACATTAATTCTCTGTTGTATATATACCACGATCACCATTATCCGTATATTAACATAACTACTATTGTCCACAAACTATCAGATTAATACCTTCAAATTTTTCAAACAAAATGGCTTCCAACTCAAACTCCTCTTTCAAAATTTACCTTGCCCTTCCTCTGCCCAACCCACACAGTAAATTGTTGAACTATATCCCGGTTAGCCAGACATCCATTTCCGTATTACGGAGGCTGGTAGCAGGTGTTAACATCAACAGCATCACTCTTAATGCATTCCTAGAACACGCTGATCTTGTTCTCCTTCATTCTCTCTTTAGGTTTTTTTCCAACTTTTGTTCAAAGGTGGTCATTTCGTTGCAAATTACCTTTTAAGGTTCATGGTAGCAAGCAACAAACCAACTTGGGATGCAGGTCTCAATATTCTCAGGGCTGCTTTCCACCAAAACACATTGTATTCCTTTGTATATGCACTTTTCATCACATGCTCGCCTAACTACTCCGAAGCTGCTACATCCAGAGAAATGTTTTTGTCTGAAGTTTCAACGATCACCGAAGCCGAGCATATCGAAGATCAGGTCATGACACACATTTTTCAACTTAATACTAGTGACCATCCCTTATTCTCTCAATCCTAGGAAATAGTGTTACGTCTCCCTTGTATTACATCTTGCAACTTTGCCCATCCATGCAGATCATGCCTCTTCTACCGGTTCGCAACCGAGCTTTGTGTGTTTTTCTAAACGTCCACGAGGTGGTTGTTTTGCTTATCATGTACATACGACTTTTTCAATGTATTATATTATAAGTCATACACAAATCCCTTAACTAACTTTTTAATTTTCTCGTTCCAGCTTTTGCTTTTTATCCTAATGTTGTTATCTACTCTTTCAGTGTATTATTAGTTGTTTCATGTGCTTTCGTTCATATTGTATTTCTCAACCTTTCTAGTGTATTATAAGTTGTTTCACCTATGCACGTCCATATATGTATCGCACATTGCTTCGTACATACGAGGTCTAAAAGGGGCAGCTCGTGGACGAAGCTTATAGTTTTTGTTTCAGTTGTAGCGCGAGACTTGGTAGTTTTTCCTATGGATTATTTTATCATGGTTTTAAGTTCTGGATGTTTATGAGATTTCAGACCTTGTAGACTCTGGATTTTAGTATTTTAATTTAGTGATGTTCTGAAATTCTTTTTAGAATTTTTTGGGCGTTACAATTTGGTATAAGAGCCTAACCCAGACGAGTGTGGAGTCAAAGTGGCTCACTCCATCGGAGGTGATGGTCCTGGTGCGTAACGAAGACGTTGCGGTCTGTTAGTGGGGGTGATTGTAACATTCTGGTTTCTGAATATGATGTGGTGCATGAGGAGAGCCTAAGATGATTGATATGGCTACCTATGTCATCAAAGTGCACTTATCTTTTTTGTCACAAGCCCAAAGAGAACTCTAGAGTTAAGCGTGCTTGAGCTGGAGCGATTTAAGGATGGGTGACCTATCGGGAAGTCATTTCCAGTACCGTGCGATTGAAGACAAAGCACAGAGAAAGATCGCGTGGTGATTACAGGGACAGTATACCATGACTCTCAAGCCTCCCGGTTAACGCACCAACCATCGGACAGGGGTGGGCACACGGATCCGAGAGGGGACGAGGTGGCCCACTGGTAGGGGCTGTCGAGACATTACACGTTCACCTAAAATACGAACCACAACTCCCTCTCTAGTTTAGTTAAGTATTGAACATTTTTAACATTGTGCAAAACCAAAAACCAACATTCCAATCCAATACATAACCTTAATCAAATCTAATACACAAACACAACTCCTTCTAAGACTTACTAAAGTACTGAACATTTTAAACAGTGCCCAAAACCAAAATCCAACATTGCAATATAATACACAACCTTACTTTCAAAGTAGATTTTTGCATGTCTTCCGATTGTATCCTACGCAACTGCATCGTGTACACCTATTCTCCATGGTTTTTTTGTTTTTTCCATTTATGGGAAAACAAACATGCAGCAACTATTCAATTAAATAACATACAAACGTGAATAACTATTAACAATATAATTGCCCAACTTAATCACATCTTTCCTTTACACAGCTTTCGCTTTGTTGTTGGTCTTCCATGGGGTCTTCGATACTTAGAGGGGATCATTTTCACTTCTAATAAACTCTCTGGTAGGTCCACGTCCTTTTCATTCTCTATCGGTAAAATTAATTCATCGTAAGCTGTTACAAATATGTATCTTCTATACCACCAGCTCGCAAGTGTTTTACATCCAACCCACATTCAACTGTTGCGGCTAGTGCATGTTAACAAGGGATCTTTAGATTGTCGTACACAAAGCACGTACACTTAGATTGCTCCAGCACAACATGAAATTGTTATACTTCTCTGCTAGTAACTTGGTAACTCCAACTGCTTGACATAAGTACTTTAAATGTCTTCGCTCCCGGAAACTCCAACAAATATTGTGTATCAACAACTTCTGGTGTTACGAGCAACTTATATTTTTTTTCCTTCAAAAGTCGGGCGCCAAACCAACACATTAGATTATATCTAATAAACTCTACCATCCATATTATTGGATACCTCTTCGCAATGGTTAAAACTGCATTAAATGACTCTCCAATGTTGTAATATTGAACCTCTCTCCTAAATATTCCGCACACTTTGTACTCCGTTTCTTTAACTCTTTCAAGTAATAATTGAAATCTTTTATCCTATATGCTTTTGGAGCACTCAAGAACAATCCACATACTCCATATTTGTTAAATTTAACGCCGATGTTTCTTTCCAAGTATACTATACACGCCCCATGTTTTGCTTTCAGATATACTACTCTCAATCCTTTATAAATCGAAGAATATATGTCTGATACAATCATCAAATCGTCACTCTCCTCTATAATTGTACTCAATTGATCAAAAAACCAGATCCACGAAGCATCGGTTTTCCCGTCCACCACACCAAATGCAATTGGAAAAATCTAGAAGTTTCCCATCCTGAACACACGCAATTAGTAGGCAACTTTTGTAACGACCAGTTAAGTATGTTCCATCTACCACTAACACCTTCCGCATATATTGTAATCCCTTGATTGAATCACTTAATGCCACAAGCAAGTACTTAAACCGCGAGTATCCATCACCTACTATCTCATATTCTATGTGGTAAACTGTCCCCGGATTAGCCTTTCGCCAAAAAGTAAAGGTAAGTTGGCAAGTATCTGAAACTTTTTTTTTCATCACCTCTCACATTTTCTACTGCCACTTCCTTTGCTTGCCAAGCTTTAGTGAAAGATATTTTTGACGCTCATCTCTTCCAATATCAAATATGGCACTTCCACAGCTCGTGGACCTTCCTTTGCGCAACTAAATTTACCCTTCATCATTTCGGTGACAACCTTATAATTTGCATGTTTATTGAACTGTTTCCTTGTGTTGATATCACAACTATGCACCGAATCCAGACGATGACCTTAAAATATTTTGAATCCTTAATAGCAGAAGCAGTCATTCTCCAACTGCAAGCTCGATCTATGCAAACGACATCTACTCTACTCCAATATTATTCTTATTGCATTAATTGACAACGTCAGTTGTAGTTGTTTTTTGTTTGGAAATACCTTTTCCACATACAACGTGTCAACTGATCTATGTACGTCCACTTCAGTGTCACTATTCCGAATCAGTGCCAAGTCATCGAACATTGGCTCAGCATCTTGTTCAAGCATGTGTTCAATATTTGCCCACCCAGCTGCTACATAACGAAAACCATGAACAATATCGTCATCTACAACCGATATACGTCCCACTTCTTAGAACTTGTCTCGCACCTACTCTTCCACGACATCAACGACTCCAACATCACAACCACGTACACCATCAGCAATGGGGTTACTACTTTCGCCTATGTACACACCACCCCTTTTTCTATCATCATTTTTTTTCCAACTCCACAGCTTCACACTCGTTCCAAAACTCATTCCATCTATCAAAATTGTAATCTTTTTCGTCCTCTTCACTTTCATCGCAACTACGCGGCAACATTGACTCTGCACTCCTAGAACCCATGTACCCATCATTTTCATTCTCACATTCATCATTCTCATTTTCGGAACCTTCTCCATCTCTATCACCTGGTGAATCTAATCGGTGATCATCATTTTCCTCGTTACTTTCTTCTCCCTCCCATGTCTTCTTCCCCACTGTCATCACTTGATTCTTTATCCTCGCTTTCTTCAGCTGTGTCTACGCCAATACCTCCGTGTATTTCCATTATTTGATTGTTGTCTTCAATATCCGGTGAGCTCCCATAGTTTTTTTCCTGCCGCAAACTCCATCAATAACTCCATTTATTCCAAATGAGCTATTAAGAGTTCATCATCCAACGAACTAGGCACTTTCAACTGCAGATTATGTGTACGTCCTTACTCACTCGTTTTTTCAGAAATTCCACGATCTTCTTTAATCCGAGCAACAAATGTTACAAACATGTTAACACTTTCATCACCCACTCTCAATCCCATGAATGTTTCAACACCTTTATCTTCTCGATGTACTCGAGTGGCATTTTTTCTTCAAACACCGATGATGTACCACTCGGTATCCAATAACTAAGCATCGGCATGAACTCCTGAATGTCTAATCAAAATTCTTTGCAAACCACCATACCTATTTCTGAGTACGTCAGCTATCTATGAACCCTAACACCTCTTGATAGTTGTTTTTTATTAACTATAAAATTCCATAACCCTTTACTTGAGAAGGTCCATTCTCCTACTACAATAAATAGGGGGACATCCATTACACCTGCAATAAACTGAAATTTTAATCATTTACCGGGTTGACTTAGTAGAACAATAACTACTGTTGCATTCTTCCCTATTTATACAACCCAACAACCACTTAACATGGGACATAAAAAAACAAAAAATCACTGAAGCTAACAAACTACCTTCCGTGTACGATTAAACAGCAATTGTTATTCAAAATTCTAGAACTTTGTTAGAAACAACTCACCTATGCTCTAAAATTCACTCTTCAAAGTCGCTTTGAATCTTCTCGCCTGGGAGAACTTTTACCCGAACTGTTTAAAATATCAATATTGTAAATCTAGATATGGTGTATGTATCAAAATATTGTGTCAAAAATAGCATTTAATTTGAGTTGGTAAACGTCTAATCCCATCGATTAACTCACTCCCGTTTTTAATGAAACTAATATTTTTAATATACAAAAAGCACTTTTTACTGACAATACCAACTTATATCCCAAAAGTTTATGTCACCTCATACACTTTGTACAGAACCACGGGCGATGTGGGGTATGAATATTTTCTTCCAGAATTTGTGTCTTTGCCATTCCGCGCATGTTTGATCAACATTGTGCCATTCCGTGCAATTAACCCATATTTTTATCTATGTAGAAGCAAGGTTTCATTCGAACCGGAAAAAAAATAATATTCTAGTATCATGTTTTTTGCAGAGTTTAAATAAAATATATGATTTACTATGTTAGTTAACTTTTTGTGGGATAAAATGTATAAAATTAATTAAAATAATGCATATTTAAAAAAATAAATAGTTCAAACCATGGTAAAATTTCTAAAGAAATTTATTGAACCGGAGTCAATATAATCCGATTCGATTATATTCATGGTTTATAGAGTTTTGGCGGTTTTAGATTTTTTTTTACATCATAAATGGTTATCTTCTTTTACTTGTTTCCTAAACAAAGTAAAAAAAAAAAAAAAAATTACTCACTATGTTTATTCTTGTCATTGACTTTTAGTTTACTTCCCCTTTCTTCTATTCAAAGTTCGTATTTTTTTTTTTACAATCTATGCAAAGTTAGTTTACGATAAAAATTAAAAAATAAGTATTTTTTTGAATATATCTAAATTTTTTTTTAAAATCTGGTTCCAAGTTTGTTTTCTATTAAAAAAACATTTGATAATCTTTATAGGGGACGGGTTTATCAAAGAATAAACTTCTCTTATTAGAATGTTAATGTACATAAATGGAAAAATTATTTATCATTACATAAAGACAACCAAAATCTCTATTTAATGTTTAGTAAAATTCTAAAGTATAGCCATATGCTATCTCTTTCCTCCATATTTTGTGTAATGGTGAAGATGGTGAAGACGTTCTTTTGCTGTATCCATAGACCCTTTTTAGTCTTTTGATCTATTTCTTTGGGCCTTTTGGTCAAGCAAGCCTTGGCGTACCTCTCTTTTCACTAGTCAAGGACAATTTCTCTGGTGATGGGTGGCATCTTCCTCCAGCACGTTCAGACTGGCAACTTCAGACTTTAATTCATATCTCCTCTATACAACCATCTGAAATTTCGTTGAGATTAGGAAACACAAACACACACACACAAAAAAAAATATTTTGAGAAATTCTTTCTCAACACTTCATAGAAATTTTTTAAGCATATGTTACACACTTAACTTATCGGTTTTACGTACTTATCTTAAGACAAGCCCTTAGTTCAATACCGACGTTTTCCTACAAAGCACAAAAATCCTTTCAAATCACATACAATGAACTGCCCACACAAGTATTCCCACAAAACCTTTAGGATGCACTCCAAACCTTTAACTTGAAACCTCACGGAAACAAAAAATTTTTTTCTCTCTTATGTACTTTCTATGTTTTTTTTTGTTAAATGATTAAATATTATCTTCCACATGGCAATATTGTGATTCATCATTTTCTTTTTTACCTAATTTTCGTTATTATCTTTATTTTAATTTTCTCTTTAAATATTAAAATATTTTTGATTTTGTTTTAAAAAATAGTAAATGAGTAATTAATATTGCCTTGTTTGACTAATTTGTTTTTTTTTTCATAATTCAGAATTTTTTTTTGGTTTTATAATTGTGAGATTTGAATTTTCCTCAAATAGAGTTTACAAGATGTTTATATACCAAAGCATCGGTGAGGGTTTTATAGGACAAGAGCATTTAAAAGAGAAGAAAAAATACATAGAAATAATGGCGAGGGCCTATACTATAATCTATATGTTCATGTTAACATTGTTTGTGATTATATCAATATCAACCTTGGTTGATATTCCGTGTGATGCAGTGCAAATTATTTAAGATTTTGAATATTGTGGCAATTCACTCATTCTTGGTACTCCTTGGGTTTTTCCAATACAAATTTGTTGCAGAAATATAAAAAAGAACAAGATAAAATGTATATGTCAAAGTGTCACAAAAAATTTTTTGCAAAGCTTTGACGTAAATAAGCTTCCTAAACTCTCTCATGCTTGCAGCAACATTTTAGTCCCGAGTTCTTATTGCGGAAATAAGTGTCATTAGACCTCTTCTCTCGACTCTCACCATTTTTATTTTCTCTGACTTATATTTCTATTGAGAAAAAACAGCTGATTCCCCCATAAACTATATTGCTTTGGAATTTTCATACATAAACTAAGAAGCCATGCCTAGCTAAAACTACATAAACTCAATAAAAATTTGAATTTACTACACAAACAAACAAAATCCGGCCAAAACAGACAAAACTATTCACGCCGTCAGCAAACCGTTAGGAGCTTGCTGAGTAGGATGACACGTAGCGAAGCAAAACGGCGGCGTTTTGGATTTAATGAAACGCACACTCGTTTAAAAGAAAATGACGTCGTTTCATACGAAACAAAACGACATTGTTTCGTTAATTTGGGGTTTTTCCGATTTAGGGTTTCGTTGTTCATCGTAGAGAGCTAAACCCATAACCATTTTTAAGAGACGAAAACGGTGGATATCGCATCATACTGATTAACGGAGCTGTGTTCGCGAGGTACCTAAAGAAATCAAGTTCAAATTGCATATGCGAGAATGAGGTAAATCGAATTCAAATTTTTTTTTGTTTTGGGAATTCTTACGTTGAAATTCGTTTTTTTTTTGGGAATTCTTAGGTTTGAGTAGAATTTAGGTCGTGATTGATGTTAGGTTTCGTCTAATACTCGTTATTTGTAAGTTATTGGTTCATTTTAGCGATGATTGAAATGATTAGAGAATTCAATTACATTTTGTCCACCAAGTGTTTGATTAAATGGGTTAAAGAGTTTTAATTTATGATTTTTTGGGCAATAACTGCAGTAATGAGGATGAAGAGGCTCCGGCAGGTTTCGGTTGTTACTACGGTGGAAAATTTGACAAGATTGATGGACAAATGTTATATGTTGGTGGTGGTGTTCGGTTTTTTAAAGGAAAACCAAGTGCACTCTTCACAGAGTTAATGAATCAACTACCGGTGAGTTTGTATGGACAAAGAGTATGGTATAAGCTGCCTTTTGAAGGACAAGAGGATCGAAAACCATTGTCCTATGGTGATGAGAACTTTAAGAAGATGTGTTCGGCTGCAGCTTGGACCAAATTTGTTGATATTTTTGTGGAGGCTGAAACTGATGGAGCTGATCGTTAAAGAACATAAACAAATGAGGTAGAGTTTGATGAAGAAGCAAGAGAAGACAGAAATAAGAGCGAAGCAAGAGAAGAGGGAAATTTTGATGAAGAAGCAAGAGTTGAACGAAACGTGGCTGGTTTTGATGACGATGAGTATGATGAGTATGCTACAGGTTCAGATAGTGAAGAAGATGGTTATGTGAGGGAGGGTTATGTGAGATACATCAAAGGTAGTGGTGAGTTGAAGTTTAGTCAAGTATTTAACAGTTTAGAGGATTTCAAATAAGCTATAGTAGATTACGTGCTAAAAGAAGGAAGGAATGTACAATATGTGAGATGGGAAAAGGGTAAATCAGAACTTCATACTGTCGACCAATATTTGGGCTTGGTGGTTGTTTTTTGAAATGCACTTCAAAAGGGCAGTTATTGGCAGCAATTGGAAGAGATGCAAATAACCAGATGTATCCCATTGCTTGGGGTGTTGTTGACGTAGAGAATGAAGACAATTGGATACGGTTCATTGAGAGGCTGTATAAAGATTTAAACCTCAGAGATGGTAATGGATTTACAGTCATATCAGATAGATAGAAGGGGTTATTGAAGGATGTGTCTCAGCTATTGCCAAAGGTTGAGCAATGGATGTGTGGTAGACACATATATGCTAACCTAAAGAAGAAGCATCCACACATGACTGATATGAAATAGCTATTCTGGAAGCTTGCTAAGAGCTATAACATGGCACAATACAACAAAAGGTTGGAAGCAGTAAAGGAGTATGACATTGGGGTCTATCAGTCGATGATAGAGAAGAATCCACGAAATTGCAGTCTTGCTTTCTTCAACTCAACAGCCTCTTGTGATGATGTAAGTAACAACATCTCTGAGTTATTTAATCATGCCATTGACCCTGCTAGAGTTATGCCATTGGTTGAAATGTTGGAGACAATCCGGAGAAGAGCTATGGTGCGAATATACATTAGAAAGAAGAAAGCAATGCAGCACAGAGGCAAGTACAATATAAATTCAGTGAAGAAGATGGAATTGGAGTAGAAGAAGATCCTATACTGTAAGGCATTCCCTGCTCGTGTTGATGTGTATGAGGTTAAGGAAAAAAAATCATCATTCAAGGTTTACATGGCGAAGTATTCTTGCACCTGTAGACGGTGGGATATGTTTGGGTTTCCTTGCCGCCACGCTTTGAAGGTTATTTCAGATAAGAAGCTTAATCAAGAGAATTATATATCCTCTTGCTATCTAACTTCTAGGTGGCGGAATCAATACAACAAAGCTATAAAGGCAGTAAGAGGCATGAATTTTTGGCCACGGTCAGGGGAGATTGATATTTTACCACCACCAACAGAGGCAACGCAAGGTAGAAAGCCGGTTCCTAAAAGAATCAAAGCGAGGCATGAGTCACCAACAAAGAAGAGGATTAAGGTTACAAGAGAGAAAAAAATCATCCATTGTGGAAAATGTGGTGGAGTTGGGCTTAATACAAGAAAATGCAAGAATATTGGGGTGGATCGACCTCCAAAGAAGAAAAGCAAAAGGAATGCAACAGAAGATGGATGCAACACAATACATCATGACATTGGTGACGGATCAAGTCAACCAACACAAAGCCAAGTCATTGACTAAAGTTTTAGGTTTGTTACTTTGTTCACGTGTATTCATTCAAAACCAAGTCTTCTTTCTGTTTGCAGCTGTTAAGGAAATGCGAGTATCAAAAGCTTCAGTTTTGGTATATCATCTTGTAAGAAGCTTGTAATTTGGTAGGATTAAGGGTATTTGGTAGTATTTTAGTATGGAAAAGAGTTTTTTGGTTTTGCTACAAACTTTGGATGTGTCCTCTTTTGGTAAGGGTATTTTCATTAATTTGAAACAATGGCAGAAGTTTGTAATGAGAAGGATGTTCGATTATATATGGTATTGGTTTTTATTGTCTTCTTGTTTTGTTGATTGATAACATGGGACATCATTTGTCTTGTCTCAACTCTACTAAGACACAAAAAGTAATAGAATCGGAATCCAAGCTCTCATCATAGTTGAATCCACCTTGCAATTCATTACTCAAGACAAGACACAAACACACACACCATTGTCTCAACTCTACTAAAACAAAGACACAAACAACAAAAAACCATTGTCACAAATCCAAACAAAGACACAAACACAGAATTCATACCAACTTACAAACTACATGATAAATATGTAGAAAAAAACCATCACCACGACACATACAACAAGGTTCTTCAAACCACGCATCTGCATTTTGAAACCTTGTATCTCCTTCTCAAAACCACTGACCACAGCTTCACATATGCGAGTCTCTAATGCAAGAGTTTCAATCTCCGATTCACAAGCTTCTAAACCTTTTTTAAGGTGATCGAAGCTCCTTCAAGATCATCAATCCTTGGTAGCATATCATCAATCCTTGGTAGCATATCATCAATCTCTTCAACCATTGCTTCATCTGTTCATTTGAAAAAATGACCATGACTATTCTGCAACATAGGCAAACAACAATTCAGAAATTTTTAAACTTCTACCTTAAACAAAAAATTCAGATATTATCTTCATTACCTCATCCCCATATCGACAAGCATTTAAAAGTTTTCATGGGTTTGTCACAGTTTTTGATGTCCTCAACACTACATCTTCCCCACATCTACATCTAATCGGTATCCCTCTTCCTCTATCACCCATTATTTCTGCAATTACAATCTGATGCTCAATATTACAGTCTAAACGAGATAACGCTACCAAGAGTAAGAGGGTGGCCAAGACATACCTGATGGAGTAGCTATTGTCTTTGATTGCGTCTATAGCTCTCTGAATCACCGTCCGTAACTCTATGAACCATAATCTGATTTCTTGATTTCCCGACCATGAACAAATAAAGAACCCTAAATCGAATAAAACCCCCCAAATTAAATAAAACGGTGTCGCTTTCGGCTTTGTATAACGACGGCGTTTAGATTAAACGAGTGTTTGTTTTGTGCCGTTGTGAAACGCCGCCGTTTTGCTTCGCTACGTGTCATCCTACTCAGCAAGCTCCTAACGGTTTGCTGACGGCGTGAACAGTTTTGTCTGGTTTGTTCGTGTAGTAAATTCAAATTTTTGGTGAGTTTATGTAGTTTTAGCTAGGCATGGCTTCTTAGTTTATGTATGAAAAATCCAAAGCAATATGGTTTGTGGGAGAATCGGCCGTTTTTCCTTTCTATTGATGTCTCTCTCTATAAAGTTCCCAGTGGTGCATGAGATCATTAGAACGTATTTGAAGACTTTAATCTTTTTTTTCGTATCTATCTATTCATATTTAATTAATATTTAATTAAGATTTAATATTTTACCGTTGAAAAGCGACTATTATTATTATTGTTGGTTATAGATTTGATTTTTTTTTTTTTTGAAAAACATAGATTTGTTTTCTTAATTATATTGTTTTAACATAAATTGGAGTGGGTTGCGGTTCCAATCGAGAAACCTCATTATAAGCAATCAATGACTCACACATATGACAACAATATATGCGAAAACATTAAAACATAGAGGTCATGCGTAGACAAATTTTGCACTTTCACTAATAACAAGCTCAATGTGGTTTCGTTGTTTAACTAAAAAAAAAGTGGTTTCGTACAAGGGAATATAACAATAAATCTAAAAGAAATAGTATATATCACTTTAAAAGCTAAGTCAAATAGAGTGAAGATATGTTAAGGTCAAAACAGAATATAACGTTCTAGGTATTAATTTATGAGCGTCTCTCACACTCATTCTACCCTTGTATTCACCACCAAAAAGGTTTTTAATTTTTTTATGAATAAAAATATATGATTATTTCTGGATTGAATCAATGTCAAGAGTTATTTCTGGAGTATTCCAAATACATACGAACTCATTGCCACGCCACTCCTTTGTCTTCACTTATTATGTTCCTTTTTTTCCTTAAAATCAGAAAGTATTTGAATCTATAAAAAGATAATGTAGCCTAGGTAATAATATGTCTGGACGTCGGAGAAAACAATTTCTAGTGTTTTTAAGGATTTGAGTTTGACCAAAGATTGCCTTGTGGGTTTTTATTAATAGTACAATAATTGCAAAATAGGGGAGCCAAAACTTTATTCTATAGAAGTGAAAAATTTGAAATAATGCGTTGCAAAAGATCTAAATGCGGATGACCTAAACTTGAATGGTAGTCCAAAAACGAAGTCTTGACACTATAAAAAGCACCGAAAGAAATGTGTTTCTAATATTGATTTTTACAATTGTAAACAACCTGAAAAATTTGCCCATTCTTGAGGAACTTGTGTTTGAGGAGGAAAGACGAAAAAGAGATGGCTAGAAATGGCCACACTTGTTAATTAGAAAATTGTAAAAAAAAAAAAAACCTTCGAAATATTAAATTTTTGCAAGTCATGTCCGAATAAGCTAATGATTTCGTATGGAATCGTTTGGCACAAACCACTCACTTAACACACTTATATAACGATTCACGAGTGGGCCGATTTTTCCAAGAAAGGCCCAAATTATATCTGTAAAAACACTAAGGTCTTTTGGCCCATCCGGATAAACGAATGATCTGTTTTCAGCTCGAACCGCATCTCCACGTCTACAATCTTCGGATCTACGAAGAATTTCTTTTATGGCAGTGTCATTCATCATCATCGTCTCTTAGCCAAATTCGAAGGAGGACGCTGATAAGATTGGATTAATAAAGGAAAAGTTAGCTAAAGCTTACATCTTTGTTTATTGTCCACGACCTGTTTCATGGAATGTCTGAACGAGATTGGTACTTGTTTTTCTATTGAGGAGACTTTTGTTTTTCTTCTCATTATTCTTAGTTAGTTTGCTTCCTTTACCTAAATAATTGCGACTACTCATGTTTTGAGCGAAAGAATTCAACTTTCTCTTGCTTCTTGACTTAGAAGGAAAAGTTGAGATACTTGAGTCTCTTGTGTATGTAGATAAGGGATGTTACAAACTCTTGGTACATTAATGAAGATAACAGAATTTGCACCATCTCTTTTGCAATTCTCTTTCGCTATTAGAAGCTTATCAACTCTCTATGTGGAGCATACCTATGGAAATGATCTCTAGAAGGGAAGCATGTTGCAAGGTTTGGATGGGAAATTGTTACCACATTCTAAAACTTCATTGGATGTTGTTCGTCAAGTCTGGAAATATTTTTTGTTTATTTAAAGTTTGAAAACACAATATTTTCTAGTACTAGAAAATATTAATTGCTCATTTACATTACTGAAAAGGCAAATAAAAAAAAAAAAATACTAATAAAAAGGTTTTTTTTTAATTTTTAAAATGTAGATTTCCAAGCACAAAGCAAATGTG
Organism: Kernera saxatilis; assembly: GCA_900406395.1. Classification (NCBI taxonomy): domain Eukaryota; kingdom Viridiplantae; phylum Streptophyta; class Magnoliopsida; order Brassicales; family Brassicaceae; genus Kernera; species Kernera saxatilis. The sequence goes on along the minus strand of OVAY01000265.1, from coordinate 6,879 downwards.
AAATATAAATGTATTTAGTCAAGTGGTTAAATCTCATCTCTGCTTCTTTTATATTGGAGACTTCATTTTTTTGTAAATGATTGAATAAATAGTTTATTAAGTTTTATGAAAAAAAATACAAAACAAAAGTAAAATATAATCTAAACAGAAGAAAATAATATCATTAACTGATTTACCATTATGGCAAAGTCAATAAAATTTAAATATTTAAAAGATCACCAAAAACCAATTAGTGTACATTGTTATTAGGTGGATTAATATCATCATTAGGGCTGTGAATCATTCGGAGCCTAAGTGTTCCCAAATTACTTAACGGCATGTTAGGGGACGTACTTAGCGCAAATTGTTTGGCATTTAACTTTTGATTCTTTTTTTTTCTTTTTTACTGAAAAAATTAATTTTTGGTTCTTTTACTTCTTTTACTTCTTTAAATAATAAGAAAGATCAATGGCTTGTTGACTAGTTAAATGGTCATGTCCAACAATTATCAAAAAATAGTGCTAAGTAAAAAAAAAAAGTAAATTTTTAATGTTTTAAAATTAATATACATACACAAAAAAATCACATCTTTTCTTTGCCAAGAGAAAAGAAGAAGACCACACATCAACAATGAAAAATTGCGCAATCCAACCAAGGAAGTATATGGAAGAATGGTGGCTTCTAGAGAGGCCTAAAGTTGAAACAATTTCTAGTGTTTTTGAGAATTTGAGTTTGACCAAAGATTGTCTTGTGGCTTTTTATCAATAGAACAATAATTACAAAATAGGGAAGCCAAATTTTTATTCCGTAGAAGTGAAAACATTTGAAATAATGCGCTGAAAAAAATCTAAATGTGGATGGCCTAAACTTGAATGGTAGTCCAAGAAAGAAGTCTTGCCACTATAAAAAGCATTGAACGAAACGTGTCTCTATTATTGATTTTTGCAATTTTAAATAATACATGTTTAGAAGTTTCACAACCTGGAAATTTGGCCATTCTTAAGGAACTTGTGTTTCTAAATCCTAAGAGTATATTTGGACTTTTTATCACGAGGACTTCGATTTAATATCTATTTTTTCATGTTTTAACAAAGTTTACGATAGTAGAAGCAATGGAGAAGACGATAACAACAAACGCCAAATCTCGTTCACATAAGAAAAATTTGAAATCTCTAGTTATATTTTTAAGAAAAACTTATTTAATATTTATTATTAAGATATAATTTAATTATAAATTTTAAGTGAATGTATTTGTATATTTTTTAACTAATCAAAACATATCTAATAGTTTGATTAAGGGTGTTTAATCGGGTTTGGATTTGGTTTTAGTTTAGATTATTTTAGTAAATAATCTAGGCATATCACTTTCAGAACAGAAAACCCATGTCCCGTATCCGTCGGAATTTTCTCATTCTGCAACCATTTCTTTTTAAATAATTACATGTTTAGCAATATTTATTATAGTTCAAAATATAAAGGATTCAGACGGGATACCCATATTTCGGGTTTGAATGTTAATTTTAAAAAATTAATAAAAAATATTGAAAAAATATATTTTCCAAAAGTTCTATAATTTTTTTTAAAAATACCCCAAAATACCATTGTGAAGTCGACCTTTATTCAAATTAGTGAGAGTTTGATAATTGGATTTAGCTACCCAAATTTTCATATAAAGAATCATATTAATATTCTATAAAAAATCAAAATTTAGTCTTTTAATTTTTAATGTTTCCCAATTAATAGTATAAAAGATAATATTAAATTAATCAAATTAAGTCTTTTACTAATATTCTATGTCTAACAATTTAATCAAATTAAAATACTATTTTTTTAACTTTTATTCAAGTAAAATATTAATAAAATTGTAAACATTAATAAAGTTTAAATATTAGTAATACTCGAAATATATGTAATATTTTAAAATCTATGAACCTTAAATATTAATAATATAATTACTATTTTAATTAATAGTAAATATTTAATGTTATATTTCTTATTAATATTAAAATTTCATTTATATCTATATATATATATATATATCTATTTAATCAATTTAAGAAAAACGAAATTCAAAATAATAAATCACTATTTATTCTTTACTAATTTAATATGAACTATAAACTTATTTTAACAATTTTGAAAATTGCATTTATATGTGTTTTGGTTTCAAAAGTTAAAGAACGAAATTTTTTAAATATTAAGTTAAAAAATTAAATTTTATATTTATTATTGATGTTAAAATTTCGTATATACATATATTTGTTTATTTAATCATTTAATAAAAAATAATTTTATTTATATAATACATACTAAATTTTATTTCAAAAAAAACATTTCAATTTAGAATAATAAAATTTAAATATAATTATTGTTATGAGAATCTATTTTTTTAGAATTTTGTCAATTTTTAATATAGTTAATTGTTAAAAATTGCAATTGCCTTTACTGTCCTTAATGGCATTTCATATAATTGTTTGCAAAAAATAGTCCGAAATATTTAGGGTAATGGCTTCTAAATTAATAATGGCTTCTAAATATTTGTAATGATTTTAGTTTAAAGAGTTTTTTAGATAGTCAGATGGTTTTAGATGAATTAAGAAAATTTGTTAAAGTTATGTAATTCTACTTAAAATTATAAGATTCGAATTTTTTGTATTTTTAACTAAAAATTCTCTAAAACACCTTAAAATAATTACAATCTGAATAATAACAATAGATTTGATGTACTTTTTCAAATCACTAGTTCAATAACATTGAATTTAAAAAAAAACAATTAGTTGAATGAATATATTGGTAATATTTGCGAGGCAAAATCAATATTTCATAATTCTAATATTTTATTGGTAATACCAATTCACACTAAATTTATTAGTTTTATACCTATATATATTTTTTTTAAAAATTTCAAGAGTTTTTGGCAAATGAATTAAAAATACCAATTATGATAAAATTTACTATTTTTTACATCAATTTACTAGTTATATATTTTTAAAAAGTAACTTTCGAATTGATGACAAAAAGTATATTTCTATTTGTTTTTAAATTTTGTATCCATAATTCAAGTCAAAATTTATATTGTGATATGAATTTCTTCTTCAAATCGAAATAAAAAAGAAAAAAAATATTGAAGTGAAAATAATGTGTTAAACGCTACATAGAGAACAAAATCCTCTTATGTGTGAAAATCACTACTACAAGGCAAAGAATTACCCGCGAAGGACTTCGTTTCGTGGTTAGGAATGGTTCGGTGATAATTGCTTGGTCTGATCCGTGGTTACCAATTCATCCACCAAGAGCGCCACGCCCAAAACATTCAACAGTAGAAGATTTAAAGGTTTCTGGATTTGTAAACGTTTCCAAAACATGTTGGAATGAGGTTTTCATACGAGATGTCGTAATGGAGGAAGATGTGGAATCTATCTTAGCTATTAAACTCTTTTCAAAGGACTCAAGAGATTTGTTGGGATGGCATTATAATCAAGATGGTATTTATACAATCAAGTCAGCCTATTGGTTAGCAACACATCTACCAACTGTGCAACAACCAATTCCACCAAACGGTGATATAGCTCTCAATAGGTTGGCTGATCTATTAGCAAAACAACAAGTTCCACATGATATCTCTTTTTATTTTCATTCGTATGTCCCTCAAATAATTACTGAATCTGTACACTGTGACCATATTGTTTCCAGCAACTATTAATAAAGAAGATGATGAAAAAAAGAAAAAAAAAAACTCCAAGTTCCACCATTTTGTTGGAAAAAATCTTCAACTCTGAACTGTACAAAAAAAAATCGGCTTCTCCTTTTCAAAAATCCCCCAAAATCGAGTTGGGGGAGAACAAACCCCTAAATTTTGATTTCTACTTCCCAAAAATCACGATTGTAGCAGAAAAATTGACCTAGGATCAAATCAATTTGAATTCCTCATGTTCAAGGCATCGATTTCCATGACTGAAAAAAGACAGAAGCTTGTCCAAACTCACAGAGGTAAAAATCGATTGATTTTGTTCTGAATAAAAATCGATTGCAACAGAACTTTTTGGTGTATGGTTATCGATGTCAATTATTATTACTTAACTATGCTTGGCTCCATAGCGATGATCGTAATGCTGGCTTCTTCTATGCTGCCACCAGAAATAGGAGAACTCAAAATCGATTCACATTTTTGGAGAACGATGACAGAATCCCTCATCACGAGGAGTATCAGATTTCTCAAATCATCTCTGAGTACTCCCAAAAGATCTTCACTTCTGTTGGTACCGGGTTTAGCACTAAACCGAGTCCATGTCAGGTCCAAGCACATCATAATATGGACCTATGACAATGGTTGATAGAATGATGGGCTTGGTGGAAAATCATGACGAACTGACGAGCTCGACTTGGTCAAAGAAGGTGGAGAAAATCTAGGGAGAAGGTGGAGAAAATCTAAGAGGATCTTCACCAGATCCCTAATATCTAGGAGCACGTTGAGGTCGTCGGAGAGGCCTATTTAAGCAAGAGGAGAAGATCCAGAACGAAAAGGGAATATTTCGGCCACTTTTATACAGTTTCTTTGAGAGAAAACACCAAAAACACTTGTAATCTTTTTAGCCCATTTGCTATTATCCATTCTTAATACAAAACAAAAGTGCGGATCTTGCATCCACATTTTGGCGCCGTCTGTGGGGAATCGCCAAATAGATTTTCTAACTCCAAGAGCCCGTGATAAAGGTCTGTTAGAACGACATGGATCCTCCACGATCTGAAGTCATCGACCACGTTTCTCAAGTCACTTCTGGATCCGAAACAACGGGGACGTTTCCCCAGATTCCTGCTGTTACAGAATCCACTAGACAAGACAATCATGTCCTCTCTCCTGAACGAATAAGGGAAGATCAACATGCACTAGCTCATACTGAGCTCGCAGAAGATCTCCCTCCCACCTTATCGCTGACCGAGTCCCTAACACCCGCGTCAGCAGAAATGACCGAGATCTGCTCGGAATCACGGCACATCAGACAGATTCTACCCGATCTATTTTAGCTCGTTTAACTCGATGCAAAAAATACTTCGCGTCACATAGATCTGAGCTCGCCAGAGCTATAACGAACTCGTCCCGCGACCTGAGAGTAGTAGGGAGCTCGCCCCCACGAAGTCGATGGGACTTTTCCTCGACCTATGAGGTCCTCAGGGAACCACCTTCCATGCTGGCTCCCATATCAGCTCGTCTGAGTTCAAGAGATCATGAATCAGCTCATACGAGCTCACGAGAACGCGAATCAGCTCATACGAGCTCACGAGAACGCGAATTAGCTTATACGAGCTCACGAGAACGAGAATCACCTCATATGAGCTCACGAGATCGTATATCAACTCATATGAGCTCACAAGACCGCAGATCAGCTCATCTGAGCTCACAAGATCGCAGATCAGATCATCTGAGCTCACAACATCGCGAGAGATCTACATCCAATTCTCCTTCTCATCGATCTTTCGAATTCATCAGAGAGACGAGCTCGTTACCCAGGCAGCAGCTTTCGCCGCCCCCGATTGGGCATGAGCTCCCTCTCGGAAACACGAATTCTAGTTGGATAGGAGCTTCAGGATTCACCTTGATATCGCAGAGAATCCCAACGCCGACCCAGACAACCAACACGATTCCAGAGGCAACCTCGTTGCCTCTAAATTTTTCGGGGTGTGAGGTCCATGACCCGATAACGTCCATTCCTCAAACTCCCCAACCAGCCAGATCTAAAGGTCACGTCAGCACGAGAACTACCTTTTGCGACCCAAACCAGATTAATTCTGAAAGAGGTCATCAGTTCGCTCGTAACATTATTAGGCCAACCTTCAATTTACTCGAAACCCGAGCTCAAGCTCCCGAGAGTGAATACGAAATGTTGCGTCGAACGATACACGCCGAGCTCCAGCTCTTGCGCTCTCGAGTTCATCAGGCAACTAGCTCCGCCCTAGATATTGATCGTATAATCGAAGAATCACGAAGGACTCCCTTCACAAATCGAATTGCTTTAGCCCATATCAGGGACATCGGCAAGATCAAATTTCCTGTCTATGAAGGCAAAACTGACCCCAAAACTCACGTCATAAGGTTTAGGCTCGCAATCACGAAAGCCCACCTAACTGACGAAGAGATGGAAGCAGGTCACTGCCGACTCTTTGCTGAAAATCTGAGCGGGCCAGCTTTAGAATGGTTCTCCAAACTGGAGCCAAACTCAATAGACAATTTCACGCAGCTCATCACTGCATTTCTCAAACATTACTCTATATTCATAGAGGATAGCGCATCAGTTGCAGACTTGTGGTCTTTATCACAAGGTCCAGATGAGCCCCTACGGTCCTTCATAACCCGTTTCCAAGAAACCATGTTAAAAGTGACCGAGCTCAACGATAATGCAGCTATAGCTGCCTTACGTAACGGACTGTGGTATGAATGCAAATTCAGACAAACACTCACCACAAAACAAGCCCGCAACGATTGAGGACGCACTTCACCGCGCCTCAACCTGGGCAATCGCTGAAGAAGAAATGGCAGCATTGTCCAAACGATTCAACCATGAAAATTAAAAATATCACTTGGCCTTTGAAGACGCCAAGTCACAAAAGTGGAGAAAAAATCACCTCCTACCGAGAAAAGACATGTCTTCTGACGAGGACAACGAAAACTCACCACCTCCAGCTCCCAAAGGGCATATAGCTTGGATTTTGGTCGAACTCCACCTCTCTGGTGGCTCGACGAGCCTGGTGACGACCTCACTTCCGGTTCCCAAAATACGAGTGGAGCTTAAGCACACAGTTGCTTATTCGTGAAGCAAGTTTAACGAACTCGCGAGTTTGACCTCATTTGGTCTAAAGAAAAAACGAATAAACTTCATCCTAGCAGGATCGAAGCTTTACCGA